>CABEEJ010001780.1:98913-119535 GCA_901482245.1 Timema douglasi | reverse complement strand
TCCAAGAGTGGTTTTAAAATACTATTAAAGTTCAATAGTAATCACAAAATATTATTAAAACTCAATAGTAATTTCAAAAATACTATAAAAATCCAATAGTAATTTTTAAAATACTATTAAAATCCAATAGTAATTCTAAAATACTATTAAAATTCAATGGTAATTCTAAAATACTATTAAAATTCAATAGTATTCCAAAAATACTATTGGTTTTCAATAGTTAATTTTCATAAGGGTTAATCCTCTGAAAAACTAAAAATCACTAATCAGGCAAAGTGTACTTACAATATAAAGATACGTTAAACAAAGAATAATGTTATCACACTATCCATTGCATAAATTGATTAAAATATGTATTTATTTTACTTAACTATTTGTTAAAAAGTGTGTTGTCACTTTTATTATATTCTATAAACTAACACAAACTTATGTCAAGTCGCTCCTTTTCTAATTAAATTGATAATTATTCAAATTTAAATTTTGGTTTAAATATAACTATCGATCAATTATTTATATTGGAATATTTATATGTCAATAAAATTATGTTAGCGTTGTTTCAAATCAATTGTATAGCTTATTTATTTTAATTATGCTCTTTCATTTACATATTTACTTATTTATTCTCTGGCACTAGCAAGTCGAGAGTTCATTGTCATTCTTACAAATTTACGCCACATAGCTATATCTTGAGCTAAATGATATCCTCCCATTTGTATATAGATCTTCCTACATATGTCTTACCATTAGGTATTCCTATCAATATATTGACGAGGCTATGAATTTTTCTATTCGTACAATCATGGGCCTAAATCCTGTGACATAAATCCATTGAGGGTTTATAAGTTCTCAGATGGTTCATTCACAAATTGACATGCACAGTATATTTGGTTGTAGTATTTAATGGAGAGTACACATATAGGACATATGGATAGTTTCAGAGTAGGATGGCTCAGGGAGGTGTAGTGATTCACGTGGACCCCTTGGTACCAGTTGGAAACCCAATCACTCAAAGAAACATAATCACCGCTCCCAGCCTAGCAAATCACCGGTGCTGGTGGCGCGTATGTCTCTTGTTTGGATTCCATGGTGGGTCAAAAGGTCACGAACCGCTTGTTCCTGCGTTACTCCCTTTGTGGTCTACACCACTCAGCAGATACCAGTGGATTTAACTCTCTCCAACCACACCATCTTGGACCCAGGTTTCCTACCGTGATCCTCTCGGTCTACTAAACCAATCGGGCGGCTGGACCCTCGCCCAAGAGGAGTTGAGGTAATGCTTGGTTAGCGATTATCAGTTTATCTTGTGTGTTCATCTCCGTTCCCGGGTCTCCGCCGAATAATGCTGGTTTGCCATTAATGTGAACTAACGACACTTCAATAACTTGCTGTACTTACCGTCTAATATTACAAGATAGTACATAAAATGGGAGAGTTATTATTAACCACTAAGTTGAAACCCTTACAATACTATACCAATTGTATACGGTAACTTCTATTGTTACTTGTAAATTAGAATTTTGAATAAGCTTTATTTTATTTCAAACCAACAAATAAGTTTACTTAAAATTCTTAAAATTAATAGATCTCCTATGGGCAGTCAGCTAACATGGACTAAGAGATTTTTTTATATTAGATTCGTTGTGTCAGGTAGGGTCACTAAATGCATGTAGTGTGAGGTTGGAATTGAAATAAATGGGTTTTATCTCAAAATTTACGAGATACTTGAATCGGTTCGTAGTGGATCCAGATATGGAAATGAAAACGTTATTTCTTTTTTCATGGTACCGCTTGATAACCGTTGGGGTTATACGTCTATTTACTAAATCCGCTAATGGCTTTATGTATGAGGAAGGTCATATGAATAGGAAGTGTACTCGCATTTAAGTGGAGAGAGAGAGAGAGAGAGAGAGAGAGAGAGAGAGAGGAAAACCATTTTGGAAAAACCACCCACAGTACACCCGACCGAGATTCGAACCTTGATATTCCCGTCATTAGAAGTCTAATCTACTGCGAGAGTAGCATATTAGACCATGCGGCAACCAAAGAGGATATTTATTAATTGATTATTGTTTGATTTTTGTTGTTAAAATCTAAGGTCATATATTTGTAGAAATCTTTGACTTTACGAACACACAAATATACCAACCAACTTGGCCTTATGAAATTGGCCGTGAAAAATTCCTAATATATCGATTATTTTTCAAAAGAAATATAGCAATACATTTGAAATTCCATTTAAATAAACTTGCTTGTAAATATAGGCCAAATTCTAGTAGAATAAAGGAACAGGACATTTTTAGAACAAACTTTTTTTCTTCTCACCACAACTAATTCTAATTTTGTTTTTATCTTAAAAAAGTATTT
The DNA here is from genome assembly GCA_901482245.1 of Timema douglasi. NCBI lineage: Eukaryota > Metazoa > Arthropoda > Insecta > Phasmatodea > Timematidae > Timema > Timema douglasi. The sequence goes on along the minus strand of CABEEJ010001780.1, from coordinate 117,171 downwards.
TTATAGTTTACTTTTATTATTTTTTACTTCTCCTCTAAACTTCTTTCTGCACAATTAAATTTTGAGTCAGGGGTTTTAAAATAATCTAAAAAATTATTTTTTCATAAACTATGCCTAATATTCGAAAAATAAGTAGTATTGACCAATTAATATCAAACATGGTTTTCAAATTAGTCTTCTACGTCATTAATTAAATTTCACAATATTTTAAAGAAACCCGTTACAGATATTATACTACCTTGGCAAATAATGATTATATTATGTGTACATTCCTACGAGACGTATAATCTTAACTAAAAGTGTTTACACTCTTCAGGCCCGGATATTGAGGAGGGGTAAAGGGTCTGACGCCACATGGCCCCCCGAAACTGTTGCAATAAAAGATAACATTTTATTTTGGCACTATAGATTGCAGTTATATTAAAACATTTAAAAAAATACTTACAGTCTACCATGCCTATTTTGATTTATTTTTGAAAAAAGGTTGCTTATTAATATCACGTGGGGAAACAAATATTCAAGACTGTGATTTTTAAAATATAAACCACACCTCTATTCCTATGTCGCAACAAATATACAAATCAAGTGCCCCCCATATGGAATTATACATCTAATCTATTGTGATTACAGTATTTCCTTAACATTGAGCTTTCCTGTTATTTCAAATTATGGTTTACACCAAATTGGAGTTGGAAGGTACCAACATGTCCCTCTAGGAATAAAAACCTTTTTCTATAAATTTACTGATTAAAAAGGAATTAATAAAAAGGTGAAATTAACTTATTAACTAATGTGTATACAAAAAATGATTATGTGTGAAAGTCGAGCAGAAAATTATTTTTAATATACAAAATGGGAGTGTCCATTGTATTAAAAATTTCGATCACAAAATGGTATTTTTTTCCTAAAACTATGGACTGCACATACGTGGCATTTTACAACGCCCTTGAAACACGTGAGAACAAAGCAATATGCTATCATTGTAACGTTTTGTGTAGGTAAAGGTATAATCTTGCCACTGAACACATTAAGGCCATTTTCTCTATTACTGTGTGTCTTTTTCTGTCCAGGTTAGGGAGTAGTTAAAAAATATTCTAACTCATTTTCCACTTACACCCACACAAATAACTATTAAAATCACCGCCTACTTGAAGGACAATATCCTCACACCATGATACTTCTGATGAAAACTCGAGCTCTAAATCTTTAAAACAGTTCTCAAAAATGATGTGCTGTGTCACTTAGAATTGACTTAAATAGTTGAGGAAGGCTAACCATTTACTTTGACATTGGAACCACAACAACTCATGTTGAGCTTCGTTGAAAATAAGTTAATTTCACCTTTTCATTAATTCCTTTTTAATCAGTAAATTTATAGAAAAGGTTTTTATTCCTAGAGGGACATGTTGGTGCCTTCCACCTCCAATTTGGTGTAAGCCATAATTTGAAATAACAAAACACTTCTTAATTAACGTAGGAGATCTGTACATCTTCAACAAGGCTCAGATCTTCACTGCGCAGCCCCTTGGTTGTATATTTATTTTAATTTGAATATATGTATTTATCAATTCCTTAATCCTTGATTTACAGATAACTTTTATTGTTTATTGTGTTTTAAGTTAACACTAATTTATTTTTGGAACTAATAAAGTACAGTACATAATATATTTTTTTATAATTATTTATATATGTGTAAAAAAAATCCCTTATTTTTATTCACTGCCTCCTAATACCCGTTCAGTTGGTTGCACTCAAGTTGCGGAATAAAGTATACCTGTCACCAGGCATTCAATTGTAGCGCACTCAAGTTGCGGAATAAAGTATACCTGTCACCAGGCATTCAATTAGGGAGCACTCTAGTTATGGAATAAAGTATACCTGTCACCAGGCATTCAATTAAGGAGCACTCTAGTTATGGAATAAAGTACACCTGTCACCAGGCATTCAATTAGGGAGCACTCTAGTTATGGAATAAATTATACCTGTCACCAGGTATTCAATTAGGGAGCACTCTAGTTATGGAATAAAGTATACCTGTCACCAGGCATTCAATTAGGGAGCACTCTAGTTATGGAATAAAGTACACCTGTCAGCCGGTGCACAGGAATTGCGGAACAACCTGAACTCCCTTTCAACTCGTAATCCCGAACCTAGCTTAACCTAGCATATCCTTACTTAAATTAACCTAACCTAACCTAACCTAACCTAACCTAACCTAAATTAGCCTAATCCAATCTAACCTCTATTTTCCATTTGAACAAAGTCATTATGAATTTAACTTCTAACCCGCAAGTCGTGTATGAGTATTACCGAGCTCGGATGAGCTGCCCGCAATTCGTGTCCATGGGTTCAGTTTGGTACACACGTATATGAAAATTACCCTTATGGGCTAAGGGTGAGGAGGGAAGCATTTCAGAGACAGTCCACACACTTTTGCGTAGAGGGAGAGTGGGAAACCGTTTAAGAAATCCACCCTCAGTAGAACCGACTGGCATTAGAACCCCTATCCCGTCAGCAACAAGCCTGTCTAACACTATAGAGAGTTGTCTTAGCCCATTTGGCTATTGAAGCGGATAAACTGTATGTTAACAGTTTTCAAAACAATTAGTGAAAAAACACGTCATGTGTCCAGCTGGTATATGAACCCACTCCTCCCAAACAGTTTGTGTGTACATTATCAAGTGGTCACTCATTCATACTAGTATTGTGAATGACCTCCGCGCTAGTCAAAATGTGGATTGTAGCTCTAGCATTCCCGCGAACATGAGTCATGCTGCCCACACTCACGAGATATATGGTATTTTTGAAAAAAGAATTCTATATTATTATTATTATTATTAGCATCGTGTCTTACTACCCGTTCGGGTTATACGCACTCACGCTAATGTGTAATGGTAGGGTGATTGTGAGATGAAATGAAGGACCTACAGTTTAACGTTGAATCCGAACCACGGTGGAGGCCTGGCATTCCCCACATTCACAAGATGTCTTGTCAGAGGTGAAGGAAGGATTTGGCAATCAGATAAATCTGTGCCGGGACCGAGGATTGAACCCCGGCCGCCAGCACAGAAGTCTGACACCTTACCCCTAGACCGCCAGCTCACCAAGCACAATTTTATAAAAGTGGCTCAAGTACATTGTTTTTTGAACTGCAGAGTGAAATAGATTTTTCCTCTGAGAAGTCTCAAACACTTGTGAGCCAGTTCTTGAAGGGGGTAATTTTTTTTTATCATATCTACTCATTTAAAACTCAATTCATCCCATGATCAATTTGTAACATGTAAGATTCCCCTATACAATTATGCATGGTGGGTTTTATTTTAAATTGGTTATTATTTAAATATTTGAGAAAACTTTGATTTTTACTCTACATCCATTACTGCTTCCAGCCTGTGACCTGGGTCAGTTTTTTATTCAAGCCATAAATTTTCCACTACCGGCTTGCTAGGCCTGTAGTAGCTTTATATACCCTATAATATATATTAAGACTAGCACAGGCACAACATCCAGTCCTTGGCCGTTAATTTATCACTATGAATTATTAAACGCATATTTAACCAATGAAAGATGTTTCGGTCATGCCGGGAATAAGAGCCAGGACCCTTAACTCAGTAGACAGATTCTAGCGACTGAGCTGAGGTGACACCTTTGATTGCTATCGTTATAATGTTGGGCAGGTTGTTAAAGGTTTGAGGTCAGGTCCGTGGAATATCCTCTTAATTAACAATAAGCTTTTTCATCTCTGAAATTAATTAATAATGTAAGGAAGACGTTAAATATATAACAGTGGCAAAAAATAAAACATTATACTCACAATCTATATTAATTAAAGTCAAATGGTATCTGCTCATATTTCTGTAAATCTTTTCAGTCAACTTATTTTTTTTTATCTCTCAATGAAATAGAAAAATGAAATTTGGTGAGATTGTAGAGGAATCTATCAAGAGATGCAAAACATTTTAAACTTTAAAAGTGAATAAAAAATTTGATTTATCCTGACCCCTTAATTCGTCGACATGTTATTTGAATTTCAAAAGAAAGGTGAACCTAGAATATAAATTCCAATCTCAAATCTCAATATAAATAGCAGATTATAATACAGGTGATTTGTGTTTAGGGTTTGGTTCATTTGTAATCATATTAGTAAGCAAAACATTTTTCTTTGGTTGATGAAAATTTTACAGGAACAGAAAAAAATATTTATTTAATTTAAGCTTATGTTTACATAGCCTAGAGAGGTATTCATTCATACAAAGCTATCACTACTCTAATGATTAAAAGTCAACTTACACTGGAGATTAAGAAATTACATAAACCTATAAATAAAACTTAAAGATATATTATCTTCTGAAAATTTAAACCTGGACACGGGAATCGAACCCGGGACCTTCGGCTTAGTACGCCAATTATCTTACCACTGAGCTATCCGGGACTCGTCCCGTGTCCATGGTCATTCTTCACTCATAGTTTAATGCAGAGTCTATGATGTACGTGCGGAAGTCGTCAGCTTATAAATATGTGATTATATAAGATCACAGACAACGCAGCCATTAGCGACTCGGTAGTTGGCATTTTTTCAGCCATTCGACAATTATATATAATTGGACAGGATTGCATATATTAGACTCTGCCTTAAACTATGAGTGAAGAATGACCATAAGCACGGGACGAATCCTGGATAGCTCAGTGGTAAGAGTATTGGCGTACTAAGCCAAAAGTCCCGGGTTCGATTCCCGTGTCCAGGTGTCATTTACAGAATATAATATCTAAGAGGGATTATCCCCACTAAAATGCATTAACAATAGTTTCGGCTATTTGTTTCATTAATGTTTTATTGTTGGTTTGTGTGAGTATATTATGATGTGTTTACTCCAGAGCTACAAAACTTAACAGTGGATAATTAATAGTTTTTTTTCAAGGACCGTATTTTACTACCCGTTTGGGGTAAATGTCTATCCACTAATTACTGTAATAAGTTAGGGATGAGGAAGATTAAATAGAGGGAGAGTGGAAAAGCATTTTTAAAAACTACCCTTAGTAGTACATCCAATAGAATTTCGAACCCCGATCACCCTGTCATCAGCAGTTAGGTTGATCGCAAAAGCTATGCCTTATACCATGTGGCCACCGAAGTGGGTTACTTAAAATTGAAATCCAAATATAAATTGCAAGAAATATATATTAAGTAGTAAAAAGTGTTTTTTTGGCACATTCATTTTTTAGTTTATCTTTGAGTATCCAACTGTCATTTTTTTAAATTTTAATACCGATTTCCACTAAGCTATAACTTCAATTGGTATTTTTCAACCCCTAATTCTTTAAAGCCTAGCTAATGGGATATTAGCCAGGAAATTATAAACGATTATGCTCTAAATTTAAAAATATAGAAACTTTTTCTTTATTTTTAACTTACAAATATAAAAATTGGGATTATTTCAATAGTTTCTGTGTGTTTTTTTTATTAGTGGTTGTATTTCTTTTTGTAATTATGTAACGCTGTTTCACTAGTCTTAATGCCTTTTTTCCTAAATTGGACTTCAAAATTCCATACCACGATGCAATGCTTGTTTGAGCCATATTTATTTTCTATAACACGCGTTAGCCGTCGACTGATATGGACTCTTAGGACAAAGATAAAAATAAACTCGGCTTCAAATCAAACATGATATTCAAAATATAGACGGTTGATCCTACTCGGAAGATATTGTTAATGCTTTTCAAGCATTCTATTCTAATTAATCCTGAGTGATATTAACGGTGAGTTTAACATTTCATAACAATGTAAAAAAAGAAGAAATGTTAACCGTATCAACCGCATTTAAAAATAATTAATCCAGCATGTTTCTAAAGTACTTTATTTGAAAATGTTGACTTACATTGTTGAATATATTATTTGGTTTCAAGATGGCTGAAAAATATTTTTAGCAACCACAAAAAAACAACTGAATTTGTGTTTCGATACACCTCACGTGATAGTAGTATAACTACTCAGATCTCTGTTTAATATATCAACTAATGGGCATGGATGACTAAATGTAATATTTTGTTTTATTAATTTTATCTCGAGTTCATTAAAAATCTTTACACACATTAAAAAAGAAATACTTATAAGTGAAATTTTACCGTTTTCCTGATAGCCATATTAGATATAGTCCATTAGTCAAAAATTACAAATAAAGTAAATAGATATATGGTTGGAAACAAACTCTTTATAAACATAATATCCTTAAAAAAATATTTAAAAGATGATACCAGCTTTTATAACATGACTACAATTTAGAAAAATATATTTTAAAATGGGTATATTAAATTTTATCACAGTTTGATACAACTGCTACCGTAATATTATTCTATCTTTTAGGGTAAATATTGACCTTTTATAATGTTTAAAGCGTTTGACAATGCTTAAATATGTATTAATTGAATTGTGGTATCCGCCATATTAACACACTCGCAATAATCTTTATTTGCAACATATTTATTGACAATCATAATTATAACCTACTGTCTGGTCTGTCCGTTCTTTGAACGGGGAATCTATAAATAGATTTGTTATTTTTCTTTGATATAAGATTGACCAAACGAAAATAACCTATTATTAATTATTTTTAAATAGTAATCCTTTATTGGCTTAAACTATGTGCCTAAACATGAGAAATAGGAAGGTTGACTAAAGATTAATGTCCAAAATAAATGTTACGGTGCACCACACAGACATTCTCCCGCTCTTGTCTTAAAATATGCATTTACTAAAAACGCTCAGGGTTTGTGAAACGAAATAGTAGGTCTATACATGGTTGTAGAAACATTACAACAAAGATTATAAATGAAATAATATACACTGTTATTTACCTAATCTATGGCATTAGAAACTAGGAACACTTTTACAGAGAAAATGAGAAAATATAAATATCCTTGTCGACTAAAAAACTTAAGAATCAAATTCATTTTCAAAGACCTGAATTCAAATGTATATGCTGTGTATATAGGACTATCTATTGATTATATCTCAGAAACTATTGCTTTTATAAAAATATATTTCAAATAAAATATTTGTATATTTAATATTAATACAAACTTACAATGATAGTATATTTCATATCTCAATTAGTTGTGGAGAAATTATGAAAATCGGTAAATTTCCCTTAAGTATGGTACCTTCAAAGCCATTTTAATAATAAAATTATAATTGCCATCTTGTTCATAATGATAAATAGTGTCTTAGATATAGCATCTAATAAAAATCGTTTGGGTGAGTTTTCAAAAAATCTAAATTGTCTCTTTTTGCCTCTCAGTAAAGACCCTTAAATTTTTTAGGGTTGGACATCTAATTCCAACATCACTCCGGGGATACCTTACAAAACCCCAGATACCTAGTCTTAGCTCAATCGGTAAAATATTTTCTGCTCTAACCCGAGGTAAAGACAGACAGACAGACGGACTGACGGTTTAGCAAAAAAGATTTTTGTTTCAGGGGGTCATGAAACGTCGACATTTATCAAAATCTCGAGTTAAAATTTGTTGACGATCACAATACTTTCTCTCTGAGGTGTCGAGAGAAGGTAAAAAGAGATATAATTTAAAAATGTGCTATCATTGCCTAAACATGATCTGAAGAAAAGATAAACAAACTAATATACATTGTGACTAAAAATATTTTTGTAAGAAAGAGAATCGCATTTCACTAGCGTTGATGACATAATGGACTGTTAGAGACACAGATTTTTACCTAAAATTACTACCTTTCTAATTTCAATTTTATACCTCACAATAGTGTGAAATTTTGAGTCCCGTATTTTTTGGAATTATTTTTCAAATTCTCATTATTTTCTGATTATCTGGGGTAGCTACTTGCAAATATATCAATTTGATACCCCACAAAAACTATTTTTTCTATTTACTTTAAAACTTTACCTCCCCCACTTCCCCTCCCTAACCAAGTAACTGACTCTTATTTTAAAACTTAAAAATTTCAAACCCTTCTGGTTAATTGGGATTTTACAGTTACATGTAAGTAAATATTTCCAAATTTGACCGTAAATAATGAAGTGTTCTATTATATTAGGTTTGAAATTTTTAGGGAGGATTCCCCCTTCCCATTTTAAAATTACTGAATTGTGATTTTCTTACAGAGTATTTGAGTTATCTCCTTCCTATACATGAATGACAAATTTTAATCTTCTACCACCAGGAGAAGTAATTTTTTATATAAGTTTTGGAAATTTGTAGACTCGTCTCCCTCCCCCCTTCAAATTTCAAAAACCCCTACTTAGAAAATTCAAACTCTTAGTTTGGAGGAAGTTTGGTCTTTAAGTAAATTAAACGTTAAATCGTTTTAGAATAGATGTTTAGGTTAGGTTAGTTTAGTATAATATCATTAAACGAATTAGTCTCAAGCTTGTAGTAAATAATTAAAAAAATCAATTTACATTTCATGAAATGGGCAAGAGCGAATGCAATTTTTGCCTAGTTTGTGAAATGGTTTGGAGAAGAGTCCAGTCACGGAATGGGCAGATATTTTCCCGATTCATGAATTCGTTCAATTCATGGTTGAGTTGTAACATATATAAGCCTATGTAATATACATATTTTAGATGCCTCTATGTGTATATATGTGGCATTTAGGTCTGGTCTTACAATTAAATCCTTTAAAATTTATTAGATTCTTAGCGTGTACTGAATCATAACACATGTTTGGACTATCTGAATATTTAAACTAATGCGATAGGGATAGGTAAAGTTTAGAGGAATATTAGTGCTACCAAAGTTTGCGTTGAAAGAGAGTGTAAAAATTCATCAGGACTTGAATTCTACTAGACTGGAAATCTAGTAAATTAAAAAAATAAATGCTCTATACTGTATGGTCAAAACTGTATATCCTTTAAAAGATTTTCTTTATTTTTTGAACGGATATATATATATATATATATATATATACTGTACTTAATTATATATGTAAACATTTATATCAATACTTAAATCATATCATCAATAAGACTCCTCTATACCATTTTCCGTCATTACACACAATAGTGAATTATCTTAAAATTACAAATACAATGCTGATATATGTTGAGTATTGAAATAAATATAATTCTTTATTGCTTAAATTGTATACCAATATATACACACAAGTTAAATAATTGTATCCTTTCCCGATAAGGCTCATTCACCTGTCCTACATATAAAAACCACAACACGCTTGTGCTCTTTGGTAACGTGTAATTTGTTTATTATTCTACCTTAAGCTTGCATTAAAACTCTTGTCACAAATTGTAATCGCGACCAAGCGGCGATTTATTACCTGGCTCGTCCATCTCAATGTAAGAATGATCTAGATGACAGAATAAAATCTCCACGTTTCACCTCCCACATACTCAAACCATACCACTCATTGTCCGTGAGTACTTATGTATGTTTGTTTTGTCAGGCCCGACGAGCCAATGGAGTGCATGTGTTTTGTTATGTCCCACCCTGCAAACCCCGCCCACCGGATAGGCTACGCTGCAGACGGATAGACAGACAGAGAGACACTGCTGGACAAGTTTCCTCACATGAAGGTTCATATTAGAGAAGGTGATAAAGAGACTATTAAAAAAAAAGAAGACAAATTTGAGATCGTTAGTTACGACATTAACAATTTTTGAATAGCACTCCGAATATGACACGAATCAAGAACCCCAACGTCTTGGTACGAGAAGGCCTTTAAAATACTAATTAGAAAATAGTGAAATAAAACAATGTGAAGTATAATAAAAGGTTTTTTTATAATTCTTTTTTTTAATATTTAGCACCGCGTCTTACTACCCATTCGGGTTATACGCTTTAAGTACTAATTACTCTAATGGATTAGGAATTGGGAAGGTTGAATTAGAGGAAGTGAACCCGCATTTGCGTGGAGGGAGAGTGGAAAACCATTTAGGAAAAACCACCCCCAGTTCACCCGACCGAGATTCGAACCTCGATCTCCCCGTCCTCAGCAGTCGAGCTCAACACGACAAGCGCGTCAGCCAACTATGACACCGAGGCGGGTCATAAAAAGTAAATGGTAATTTTTTTTTTTTTTTTTAATCTTGCGCTAATTGTAATATTTCACTTAAGCTCGGTGATGTTTAGTTGGTATCGATATTTGGTATGTCTCAGGTATGTCCCAAGAGTTATTTTGTTGGAAACGTATCAATTGTTACTCAAGCTTAAAACACAAAATACTGAAAGCTTTCTTCAAACAGTTTAATCAAATTTTGCAAGAATCAAACATGAGATATTAAGACAAAAATCTAGGATTATTTTAATGGTGTTGAGGTTACAAAACTTCCTTTTCCCTAAGAAAAATCGCAAAGTGAGAATAATAATGTATTCTCCAGTAAGTGGTGATTACTGTTTATCAGATGGCTTAAGAATGAGAAATGTAGAATTTAGAGGAAAAGTACCCTCATTTTCGTGTTAAGCCATATATTTGGAAACATTTAATAATAAAATCAATACAGTAGGGCGTGATTCTAGCCCTAGCTGGCCCATAACCATTAAACAAGATTTGATGAGCCTGAAGTTTAGTCCACGTGTCCACCGATGTGAGCGAGAGCCAAATTATAGTTCTTAGAATATGATATATTCCTAGTAGCACTTTCATGTGTAAAAAATGCCAATATTTTTATTATTTTTATTATTTTTATTATTACTTGGTTTCGGCTTATTTTATCAAAATTCTTATTTTATTTATGAATAGATGAACAATCATATTTAGGAAAAAATATATATAATTGGCCTTATTGTTTAAAATGTAGTCACTTTTTTGGTCAAAGATATTTAAAAGTGTCCTTAAAGGATATGTGTCCTTTAGCAGAAAAACTTCACTTTCAATTTAAATTACATCTTATGAATATGAGGAATTGCCAGGCCTCCACCGTGGTTCGGATTCCACGTTAAACTGTAGGTCCTTCATTTCATCTCACAATCACCCTACCATTACACTTTAGCTTAAGTGCGTACAACCCGAACGGGTAGTAAGACGCGGTGCTAATAATAATAATAATAATAATTTGATTAAAAATAGATTACCTGCGTTGGTTGTCACATGGTCTAGTGTGTAACTCTAACGTTGAAATGGACTGCTGGTGATTGGAATATCGAGTTTCAAATCCAGACTGAGTTTAATAAAAGGTGATTTTTCCTCAATTATTTTACTTCTTGCTCCACGAAAATGCAGGATTATTTTCTCGTAAAAAATCCTGCATTTTCATTCCTATTTAATTAGTGTAATCCGCAGATGGGTGGTAAGACATGGTTAAAAAACTATTTGAAACTTATTCTGAAACTTAAGTACAATATTGATGGATTGTGAATTATTTACCTTCACTTATGTAATCGCAATCGTTAAGGTAAGAATATATTACCGTGACCAAAAGTGTTATTAAAAAACTTGATTCTAGTTTTCTTTTAATATTCTAATTTTATAGACTTTTATAAGCAAAACAGTTTATAACATTATAATTAATTACTCACACTATGGGATTACACACTCAAATGTTCAGTGCCGCACTTGCAGAATTACTCCATATACTCCTATGTTGAACTAGTTCTATCCAGTCAGCCTCATTATAGCTTGCCTCTTTCTGGTCCATCGTATGTCATCCTCCCATCTGAGTCTAGGTCATCCCGATGGTTTATTTCAATTGAGATGGTGGGTCAATACCCTGAACATGGTTCTAGATACATTAATCTAAATTTGACTTCCTTAAATATGTCTGGAAATGAGTACATTGTATGTAGCTCGTCATTATTCAACCTCCTCTAATATATTATCTTCATCTATTTTTGGAGCAAATATTTTCCTAAGCACCTTACTTTGTTTTAAAATACCCTAAATTTCTTCTAGTCATACAAGCTAAGATAACTACCACGTTTCACGAACACAAAGCACATCCGGTAAAATGTTCGTTTTATAAATTCTTAATGTTACATTTTTTCCCAACGGGTGAGATGTTAGTAACATTCTGAATTTGTAATATATTTAAGTGTATTGTTTTCATAATTTCCATTCTAATATGTTATTGATGGTTAATTTATTTTACTCTACATCCATTACTGTTTTCAGTCCCATTAACCCTAACAAATAATATGTTTTTCATAATTATATCTAAAATTTCGTGGCTATTTAATTTGTACTTATTTTAACAGGAATAGCAAACTATGTTAATAAATTATAGAAAACTGCCTGTTTGTCGTGGAATGACACCTTAATGTGGGATAGAAAAATAAATTGTTTTTGCAGATTTTGTTGAAAAAATTTTCCGCCAAAAGAAATAAAGCATTTCTCTAATATAAATAATTTAATCCCCAAAAACTCTTTGAGACCTGCTTCCAAATCCACGTGGTCTAAGACGTCACTCTCGCAAAATACTTGCGTGCTGATGACAGGGACATCGGGGTTCAGATCCCAGTCGGGTGTACTGAGGGTTGTTTATCCGAATTGGTTTTACACTCTCCCTCCAAGCTGATGTGGGTACACTTCCTCAGAATTCAACCTTTAAAATTCCTACCTCATTATAATAATAAGTAGCCCAAATATGCGTATAGCCAAACAGGAAGTAATATGCAGTGAATGAAAGAACAGTGGTCGAATATTGGGCATAAGCATAGCGGCATTAGTTGAGCAACTTTTTTAATTAAGAGGAAACGTTGTCATTAAATTCCAGGATGCACCTGAAAGATAGATATTCAACCACTGTTGAGTTCAACATGTGAAGAAAATTAAATTATATATTTTTATAGAAGCAATATGTGATTTCTTTTGACCAAAAAATTAGTTGATATTAAAAAAGTTGACACAAGATCTGCTTTCCTCACGTGCCCTATACTCCTCACCTTGAGTAAATCATAATATAAAGAAAAGTCTTATTTTATCTATAAGTAAACATTCAATTAGGGTTGTTCATTAAATAACATTCTAGGTTTGTTCCTTATTATCTGCATTGGTGGCGTAGTTGGCTAACGCGCTACTCGTGTTGAGCTCGACCGCTGTGGACGAGGAGAACGAGGTTCGAATCTCGGCCGGGTGAACTGGGGTGGTTTTTCCTAAATGGTTTTCCACTCTCTCCACGCATATGCGGGTTCACTTCCTATAATTCAATCTTCCCCATTTCCAATCCATTTGAATAATTAGTACTTTAAAGCGTATAGCTCGAACGGGTAGTAAGACGCGATGCTTAATATTATTAATATTGTTCCTTATTTTTTTTACTAGAAATCCATTTTGAGAAATATGGAGCATTATAAACTTACATTTTTTTTTATTTGTCACCTTGTCTCACTGCCCGCTTGGCTTAGATATATATGTACAAAAATGCTAATGTATTAAGAATGAGGAAAGATGAAATCTATAACAGAAATGGCGTGGAGCGATATTGGGAAATAATTTAGGAAAAAACCTCCTCTGTCCATCCAACTTTGATATAGAACCCTGAACTTAACTTTTTTGGCATTCCAGTCAAATCATATAATCAACGAAGATGGTGAGAAAAATTCTAACCATTTTATAAAATGTGTTAGAATATATATAGTATCTAAAATTTGTATTTAAGTAAAACATAATAAAAACAGTCTTATTTTACTGACCATATGAAGTAAACATAAAATTGAGGGTGTTCGTTGGCCAAGATATTAATAATATTATTTTAAAGTCAATTTGAATACATTATTTGAAGGGTTATATTTTGATAAAATAAGTTATATTACGTAAACATTTAGTTTCTGTTTTTTTATTTTAAATGTACTTATAAACTTTGGATATGTATAGCACACATAGGTTAGAATCTATCACACTGAAAATGTCAATGAATTGGGCGGGGAGTGGGGTGGGGGGGGGAGGGGCGACCCATGCTTCACGTAGCCTTCCATTTCTGCGTGAAGAATCAAGTTAGTTCCAGCAGGATCCTTTATATATATCTCCTTCTATTGTGTAACGGTCCACTGGGCCATGGCGGCCAGTTTGTTGATCGCGTGAATGAAAATAAGGTCCACGCCAAGAAAAATCGATTAATGAGTCGAGTGTATTCAAAGAGATTTTCCCGCTTTGTAAGCGTATCTGGTCCAAATTCCGATGGTAGTCATCAAGTTAGGGCAGCCGGGATACGAACTGCCAAGATTTAAGATTATTTGGTAATATCCCAGATGTAAAATAATCAAATATACATAGCTTATATAAACAAATAAAAGTGTCTTAGGGAAAAATTATCATTATACAATAAGCTAATATTTAAAAACTATAAAATCTTGATACAAAAAAAAAAAATATAGACGATTTCCATAAACTATTCACCCCATGATAAGCCTTAGTAAATTTGTTAATTTAGGAGATTTATTAAAATAGTTTTTGATAAATTATAACAAAACTCAAAACATTTAGTTTTTTATAAGTATATTCAGTTTATGTCTACTAATAAATTAAAAATATCTACTAAAATAATGATCTTATCAAGACTTATAATGTGAATAATATATGTAAACCTGTAGTTTATGCATTTTGTTTTAACAATACATTTTAGGCACATATTTGATCAAGGAAAGCTATAGCAACGTTAGTTTTTCAACATTTGTATCTATCTCAAAAATGAAATAGTTCACATAAAATTTCGTTGAAAGCCAACCGGTTTAAATCATCTTACGTTTATTTAAAAATACAAGCGTGTAAATGGGTTGTTTTGTTGATATAGTGGTATGTTTACTCTTTATTCTTTTCGACATTATTTTGATGTGAACCTCTTTTTAAATTAATAAAAAACTGCTCTAATGGTGATATATCTGTGAGCGTCTACAGTGCGTCCGGTAGACGAATTTCTTGAGTATGTTTAATATTACTTACGTGATCTATACACGTTTGGTCAAATACACTTGTTATTCTGTGATGGGAATTAAGTATATAATATTTATTTTGTAAGTCTGTAAAAATAAGATCAACTATTTTTTTTAAATACTCCACAGTATGAATTTTTAGTATTGTACTTAGGCCTACCTTTTTTTTATCTAAAAATGAATACGTCAGATTTATTGCTAAAACGTATTTTTAATTGTGAATAAAATATATGAGCGTTGATAAATTTTCAAACTATATGGTATAGGCCTATATTTATAAACTATTTGAAATGTTATTGATTTTAATAGACTATACGTGCAATTTTTACATAAGTTTATAAATTTAACAGGATTATATAATTTGATGCATTTTTTCAAAGAAAATAATTTATTAATCAATCAAATATTATTTTGATTTTAATATTTAGATATTTTAATGAGTATAAATTATTCTTTCTATATAATCTTAAAATTTAAATAACCAAGAGTAGCTACACATTCTATTCAATAATAATGATTTATAAATAACTCACTTTTATATTTAATTTGAAAAATATTTGATCGTGTTTATCTCTTCGAATATATGACAATTGTGTACCATGTTAATTGTGTACACCCAATAAATAGCGACTATTGCTTACATTTGTTTATTTTTCTACCCGAGTTGGCCATTGGCCAATTTCAATGATTGACATCAATAATATAAGGCTGTGTAGGATATTTTTACTTCCACTCACTATAACATTGGTATAGGGGTCTTATTTGCTCTCATAATCACTAACAAACCAATATTTTAAGAAAACTAGCTTGAACTAACTTAACATAACCTGAGCCAACCTAAATTAACCTAAGCTTAAATAAAGTAACCCAAGTTAAGCTAACCTAACCCACATTCAATCCAGGGTGTACGAAATTATAACTCCGAAGCTGGCCCCTACTACCTGGGTCTCCTACCCTCTGGACGCAATTGTCAGGACACCATCTCTCCTATATAGATTATTATTATTATAAAACCTATAGTCCTATTAAATGGTACTGAACTTTTAAACACGGTGTCCTACTACCCGTTTGGGTTATACGCACTTACGCTAACGTGTAATGGTAGGGTGATTGTGAGATGAAATGGAGGACCTACAGTTTAACGTGGAATCCGAACCACGGTGGAGGCCTGGCATTCCACACATTCACAAGATGTCTTGTCAGAAGTGAAGGAAGGGTTTAGCAATCAGATAAATCTGTGCTGGGACCGAGGATTGAACCCCGGCCGCCAGCATAGAAGTCTGACACCTTACCCCTAGACCGCCAGGTCACCTGTATCTGATAGAATTGCTAAATTGCACCTTATTACGAAATTATAATTTTTTATTTACCGCTATTCAGCAGAATGGAAAATAAAACAAATATCATTATACAAGCATTATATCAGTGTTATATTTATGAAAAGGTATAATATTATATAAGCTATAACATTCATAATACTTGTCGGGTAGTTATTATGACATGACTAATTTATAAAATTATAATATTATATTTAAATTGTATAAATCAATCTAAAGCATTGCCGTGGCAAATAAAATCAATATTGTTGTTCAAGCACTATTTTAGTTTTAGGTTTGTTATTTATATCAACTACGGCTGACAGTGTATTAATTTAATTTTTAAATTTATAAAATGCCAGTGTTTTCAACAACTTGAATTGTTTCTACTAGCAGTTCCTTTATGACTGCTGTGTCAAAGTTATAGTTTATAGGTTGCATCCACTTTTCAACTAAACCTCTTATTACCATGACTTGTACATTGTTATGAGGCCCTTTAACTAATTCTTCACTTTGATCAAAGCAAAGGTCACTGTTAACCTTCATCTC
This sequence comes from Timema douglasi, assembly GCA_901482245.1. Taxonomy (NCBI): domain Eukaryota; kingdom Metazoa; phylum Arthropoda; class Insecta; order Phasmatodea; family Timematidae; genus Timema; species Timema douglasi. The sequence goes on along the minus strand of CABEEJ010001780.1, from coordinate 100,456 downwards.
ATCGAAGCTAAGGATTACATCTTTTTCAAATTCTTTGAAGAGGCTTGCTTGTCTTTTTAAAATGTCAGTCAGTACTCAGGCCAATAAATCCTGGAGGAATGGAAAATTGTCTACGATACCGTTTGATTGTAACTTCACTGGGAAGTGAATATTTTAATATATATTTCACAAAACCCAGAGCATGATATGCAACATATTCCTTTTTTGAAGGCTTGTTGCTGACGTGCATAAAATGCACCCTCAAATACACGAGAAATGTTTTTTAGTTGCATTTACTCATAACTAACTAGCTGCATTTAGTTGTTATTGCAAGTTCTTAACTTATTTTAACTTGACTTGTTCATATTTCATGTCGGTGACCTGGCGGTCTAGAGGTAAGGTGTCAGACTTCTGTGCTGGCGGCCGGGGTTCAATCCTCGGTCCCGACACAGATATATCTGATTACCAAACCCTTCCTTCACCTCTGACAATACATCTTGTGAATGTGGGGAATGCCAGGCCTCCACCGTGGTTCGGATTCCACGTTAAACTGTAGGTCCTCCATTTCATCTCACAATCACCCTACCATTACACATTAGCGTAAGTGCGTATAACCCGAACGGGCAGTAAGACGTGGTGCTAATAATAATATTTCATGTATTATAATCCTGCAGACAGTTGAGCAACACTAGCGCTACGATCCTGTGTTTTTCCTAGCCTATTTATTCATTCACAAATTAACTTCGTACGCAGTCTGTATCATTGTTTGATGATGATTGTAAAAGTTGTTGTACATCTTTGTGAGCATGTCGTTTTTCTGTTCGTGTTTTGTTGTCATAACGGGTAGGCCTAGTCGGATTTAAAACAGTGCTACATATTGGTAAATTAAAATGAGGTACTGGATAAGGCTTTAACACACGTTTTAGAGGAAGTTTCATAATAACTCACTCTTTAAATCCTTAAAATATCTATTTAATTTAAATGTATTGAACACAGGCGAGAGATATCAAGGGCAAAAAATGAATCGGCCCGCTTGCAAGCATCCATCCACTGTAATTTGGTTTCATTGTTTTTAATAAATCGGTGAAAATGAATTCCTATGATCTTTTGGTGTTTATCGTGATTAGAACAAGTGGCAATCGCACAACACACCATTGTCACAAACTCACACTTGATAAAACTACACTGTTATTACACAAGTAAACACACTCGGTGACAGCCGAAGTTAGCTTGGTGTCCACTTTACATCAGGGGGTTGGAGGGGGGGGGACTTTACACTTCACCCACCCGTGGGTACACTTAGAACTGGAACTATCATATCTTAAATTAAACGGAATACACTGTTTTTTTTTATGGAACTAACTAACGTAAACGTATATTTGAAGATAGAAATATATATTTAGTATAGTAATGGGGTTTTATGATGCATACAAACTATTATAATTATTATAATTATTATTATTATTATTATTATTATTATTAGCACCGCGTATTACTACCCGTTCGGGTTATACGCACTTACGCTAATGTGTAATGGTAGGGTGATTGTGAGATGAAATGAAGG
>CABEEJ010001780.1:75452-96123 GCA_901482245.1 Timema douglasi | reverse complement strand
CCCACACACACACACAAATTATTTATTCCTTTGTTAGGTTGTTGAAATTAAATACTCAGCGAAGTGTATACACTAAATAGCAAAAAGTTTTTAAATTCAGTTATTGATGCAAAAATGTTATTATATATTTATTTAACTTAAATTGTAAACAAACAATGCGTTTTAACATAAACCGAGTGTGTATGCTATGTCAGAAGCCGGTAAAAAAAAATCCTATCCACTAATACTTTGTTCATCGCTGTAGGCTTTGTATTATTTGAGAAAAAGGGATGTTGACAACAGAAGTAATATATAGGATTTTAAGCTACCACTATTATAAAGCCCATACTACACCTAGGCACATAGGGTGTGTGTCTACTAATTACAGAGAGTGTAATTTGTTTTATGTTGATCTGATCGTGGATATTTTGTTTTAGAATGCTTTTTATTATCCTATTTAAATTAATACATATTTGATGAGTAAGGTGAATGATCTTTATGTGAGAGAACAGCCATTTCACTAGAAAAAATAAATAGGAGAACACATTTTATAAAAGTATCCGGTCTCTTTCGTGTCTAGTCAGGACTTAACTTTGGTCCCTGCCCGTTTCGGTGGTGCTACACTCACAGTAGACTAGATCCTGCTGAGGGCTGATGACGGTGAGATCTAGCCTCGAATCTCGGTCACGTGTACTGAGGATGGTTTTTCAAAATAATTTTACACCCTCCCTCAATGCAAATGCGTGTACTCTTACAATAAATTTAACATTCCTCATCCCTAAGACCATTAGAATAATTAATACATAAGCGTATAACTCAAACGGGTAGTAAGACTCATTGTTAAAGATTAAAACTTAGATCAGTTGATAGTTTGTCTGTATATGGAGCTAAGGAGCCCAGGTTCGATCCCCAGCATAGCTGAAAAATGTGAAGGTGCACGTTAAATACCTCAAATAAATAACTATTATAAAGACTCTGGTCAGTTTAAAAGCTTTGAGCGTGGACTGACACATTTATCAGATCCTCGTATAATATCCCCGTCTCGATCATTGCTAGCGTGTGTTGAGGATACGCGTGACATGTATGATACAAAATTCCCTTTCCTCATCACATAGCGATCTATTTAGAGTGCCATACTTTTAATCAGTCGTGTGGTGTGGCGTGGCGGAGAACTTCTGAACAAGGTGCATCCTCACGCATAATCCTCCTTTGATGGGACGGCTAAATGAATTGAAGCTGCTCGCTGAGTTCTGATACGCGCATCGCATCGCCTTCAGGTTCGCGGCGACGATACGGGGTCCAATTTGCTGCGTTCGAGATAGGCTACGCGTTAGGAATACGAGACGAGATTATGTTACTAGTGTGGACCAGACACTTTTAGCTTACACCTAAATCTACTGTATCACGCCAATGTCACCATGAGATTAAATGCTTCAGATGGCCATCCATCAGAAACTTATGCGGTAGGGTGCCAATGACCCAGTTTTTACCTGAGTCGTGTTTTGTGAACAAATTTAAAAGTAAACACATTTCTAATAAATATAGAAGTTAGTTTCTGCTTCTTAGAAAGCTTTCACCAAGAAACGTGAATCACGTTTACTGACACAGTTTAATTTTTTATATTTGAGATTGCATTTTCAATTTTGTCATGGACCTGTACTTTTTATAAGTCGACAAAGTGCTCATTTGGTTAGTAAGCCCACCATATTTCTAGGAAAGTCTATTAATACATCGTGTGTGGCTTAAAATAGCTTGTTAGCTATTTGTTTTTTTCACGTATTATTGAATTGAAGTGGACGGACATGTGAATGCATCTCGGAAAGTAGTTGGATTTATGTGGACTATTGCAAAATATGAAGTAATATCGAGAGAGGCTAAGATGGCTTTATTTAAAAGTTTGTTGACGCCAACTTGGTTTTTTGAATGTGAAAAGTGTATTTGTCAAGAGAAACACAAGAACAAGGTAGATGCTGTGGGAATGACATATCTAATAAATGTGAATGTTTGCTGAAGGAGTGCAGGTTTAAAGGGGATCCAACATTTAAATGTGAAAGAAGCGTCTTACTTTGGTTTGGGCATATTGGGAGGTTGAGTGTGGGTTGAATGACGAACAGATATATGAAGGTAGTGTGTGTGGATCGAAAGCAATGGGTAGGCCATATAGGCTAAATATTATAGACGAATTTGTAAAAAGTGAATCATTAAGAGTAAGATAAATAAAAGTGCATGTATGACTCGGTGAATGGATATTGTTGAAGTAAAGGGATTATTCGAAGATATAGAAGTGTGGAGAAAGTTAGTTAATAAGGTTTAAATACGGAGTTGTTTTATGAGCTACATGCACAGTTTCTTGCTTATCCCATAAGGTAACAGAGTGATTATGTATGTATGTATGTATGTATGTATGTATGTATATATAATACTATAGTTAGGAGGTGAGGACTATAACTCTAAGACACACCCTTTTATATAAATATGCTGACTAAATGTCAAGCTCAATTAGTTTGGTTTGCTATTGATGAGGATGCTAGTATTTAATTCATACAGGGTGTACTGAGGGTATATTTTCCTAAACAGTTTTCCATCCTTTCTTCACGCAACTGCAGGTAAAGTACATTTCATTATTATTCTACCTTCTCCATCCTTACTCCATAAAATTAATCAACATGGATACAGCGTATAACCCGAACGGTTAGTAAGACTCGGTGCTGTAAAAAATGCATATATTGCGGTAGGGTAGTTGAATGGGGTAGAAACCACAACTCTAAGAGAATAATGATATCGTCTTACTAGTTACTCTGACGTTTCAAGAGTTTCAACACAGTATTATCAATCCCATTGTATTATTGAATTTAACCCAAAAGCCACTATCTAAAATATTGCAATGTACATTACACTAGAGTATTTTTTTATTTGCTTGGTATACACCCACCAGTTGAATACGAGTGTACCTATTTAATAATCTAGGTGTGCTATTGTTAGTCGTGAACAGCCTGAAAGAGCAGTCATATACCTTGCACAACCAACCCTACATGAAAATAGTCTGAAGTTAAAATCTAAATCATCAATTGAAATTATTTCTTTACAAGTGGGCATAACAAATTATTCTCAACATCAAGTGCAATGCAATGTTCTGTCCATTCAACCTGAAAGATAGCAGACCTGCCTTGGTGGTGTATACTAAGGCCTCCTACACTAATATTATAAAGAAGAAGGATTTTATTTTTTATTTTTTTTTGTAGTGGATAAATTCAAAAACTACTGGACCGATTTTAAAAATTCTTCCACCAATATAAAGCTACATTATCAGCGAGTAACATAGGCTATATTTTATTTTGAAAATTTAATTTATTACTCATATAGGTAACCTGGTGGTCTAGGGGTAAGGTGTCAGACTTCTACGCTGGCGGCCGGGGCTCAATCCTCGGTCCCGACAAAGATTTATCTGATTACCAAACCCTTCCTTCACCTTTGACAAGACATCTTGTGAATGTGAGGAATGCCAGGCCTCCACCGTGGTTCGGATTCCACGTTAAACTGTAGGTCCTTCATTTCATCTCACAATCACCCTACCATTACACATCAGCGTAAGTGCGTATAACCCGAACGGGTAGTAAGACGCGGTGCTAATAATAATAATAATAATAATAATAATTCCTCATAAAAATGTCGATAGTCACTCATATTCTATGGTAGAGTCTATGATGATTCTTCAATATGTGTGTTGAAAATAATAATGCGGGGAGGGGGGGTATGGGGGAAGGGTCTAGTATTTGATAAACTACGATATAGTGGAACTATGCAGGGTTAGATTTATTAATTTTTAGTGCAAACCGGAAGCGAGGAGGAGGGTACATTATATTAATATATTCTAAATATCATCATAGAACATGAATGTGTGGCTAGTGGTTGAGTTTATATTAAGATTTGTTTTGACCAATCAAAGCTTCTAACACACTTGGAACAATTATAGTAAATTTTATTTTCTAAAGAAATATTACCTATGCAGACGAATTGGAAGCCATTTCTATGATGATTATAAAAATAAGTAATTCATCTAAAATATGCCTGGTAACACCATAAGTGCTATTTATTTTCAAGTGACCAGTCACTTTAAATCAGTTTTGAATCAGGTTATATTAAATATCTGTTTATAAAATTTATTTTATTTAATTCTTAAGATTATTTAAAATAACAAAACATCTTACCTAAATGTATCGTTTATACAAGCAAATGCCAAAATTAAATATTGTGATCTTATAATCCTGAATAATTATGGAGTGACTAACACCATAACCGGTTTATTTGAATAATTAATGAAATGAATATGCCCATACACTAATTAGATCAAAATCTTGTAGAAAGCCAATCAGACATGCCAAATGTATACTAAAATTTTCTTAAAAATGTAAACAGTTCCTAGGTCTACTTTCATGTATATACTCCTATGTCAAGTCATAATATCTTCATTTATCACTTTTAATATATATATTAGTAATACATGTAAGATAACACTAATAATATAGTAAAATAATATCAATGTTTAACTTTTTTCTCAAATGTTTTCCAAAAGTTGATTCGTAAGAATTTAAATTTAAACCAAGCCAGTAATTTAATCTTAAATGTAAACAACTATTTGTATATTTATTTTGTACTTAAAGAATGGTTTCTCTTTGCGAGTGTGGAGTGCTAAGACATCAGCAATCAAATATTTATCTTAATACTCGTTTATAATAAGAACATATGAAAGCGAATTCATTGCATGCACTTTTTACAACGAATAGTTAGCTAAAACATTAATATAATGCAACCACAACGACCATAACTCAGACAGGTAGCTTACCAGTTAGTGAGCTGAAAGTATCTGGTTCAAATTATATGGTGATATTTACTGCTAGCCCAAAATAAATCCTGGAGCACTTAAATAAGTAGGAACATTAAGCTACGTTTTTGAACCTCTATCCTCAACTGTCAGTGTAAAACTTTAACATAATATTTATCAGCCGTGGGTTTAATTGCTTAATGTCGAACACTTCTCACCAACCATCAAGGCTATATGCATATATTCACTAACGTACCAGGGACTAGGCATCCGTTATGTGAAAACCCAGGATGGAGTCAAACCCTGAACTCCACACTGGCAATCCAGTTTATTGTGAGTGTGATACTTAAGAATTTAAACTATGTGACCATCAATGGCATCTGTCATAGGTCTAATCACAATGTCTAAAATTCGTGAGTAAAACTTTTTTATACACCTCGTCATACTATCCGTACGGGTTGTACGCATATCCGCATTTTCGTGGAGGGAGAGTGTAACGCCATTTAGAAAAACTCCTTCCTCAGTTCACCCAACTGGGATTCTAACCCGGGTCTATCATTCATTAGCAGTATAATTTATTGCGAGGGTGACGTCTTATACCATGCGCCCACCAAAGCGGGTCAACATTATAACATTTGATTTAGAAAATAGTTATCATTTGAAATTGTGTACAAAAATCTTTCAATATCTATTCAACTATACAATTATGTTTAAATAAAAAAAAATCTTCTTACCATTATATATCATTTGTACTGTCGGTATTATATTATATGTGTGTTACAACGTATATATGAAAATATATTTTAATATTTAACATAAAAACAATTTTGCAAATGCACTTAAGCATATCTCTTTTGAAATTTTCTTCCAAAATAATTGTATTTAATATTTCTAACAACAAAATCACTCTATTTTTAGTCTAAGTAAATGGATGATAAATATTACATTTTTTATCACATGATTTGTTTAAATATACATTAAGAGAGTGGATGATTAAATAACGTACACTTTTGATGGACCTCTAAGGGGTTTATTTTGATTCTCCTTTTTAATATCGACAATGCCTTCCACTCGTTTAGCAATACTTTTTTAAAAGCAAATGATTACTTAACACATCAAATTTTCTATCCTCTAATGAACTGAAAGTATTTTCACTGTCGTAAATTAGCAACATTTAAAGGGGAACACACATTTCTTTCAAGTAAAAGAATATTACCTTTAATTTATTTTTTATTAATGCACACATAGCCTATTTAAAATGAGATAAAGTTTACCACTTATTCAAATAACCAAAACAAATATTTATTTAAATAAGTCAGAATTTGGCTTAGTATTTACACATATAAATTGTTTTAAGTGTAGGCTCATTCCTAAGATTGTTAAATTTTAAATATAGGATGTATTGGTCCCATAGTTAGTAATGAAGGTACTAGCTTAAATGTAGTGCACACATTTTGTATAGAATACCATGAAATCCTCCAATACATTTACTCTTTACCCCCTTTCCTTAATAAAATCAAGTTTCCCGGGATTTGAGTATCATACTCTTCTTGAAGTCTTAATAAATATAATGCAAACTTGACCTCGTAGAAAACTTGTCCAGCCATGTGGAGAAATTAATAGAGTGAGACAAGAATGAGAATTTATTTTTAATATTCATTGAGTGATATGGGTTTCATAATCATTGCTGTATAAAGCTATATAAAGGTAAAATTTTGAGAAACCTTTAAAATATTTGAGTAAAATAAAAATAATTTTTTCCAACCTATAGAAATAACTTCGGAAAAAGGTTGACCACTATTTTTTGGAAAATATCTATGTTTTCACATAATATCTATCATACATAGCAGCTAGGAAAATCTAATTAAATAAATGTGTTGTTTTTGAATGTATCAAACTGGATATTTTGTAAATTCTCGAATTTACTCGCACATTCTTAATCCAAGTATAGTAATCTATAAATTATATTCAACCTAAATTATGTAACGTAAAACAAAATATTTCATAATATTTATAAATATTTGTTTTTCTAGTAAAATTTAGAATAAAAAATTCATAAGTATTAACATGCAAACCTTACACAAGTAATAATTGAGGAACTTTATTAATCATTCAACACACAACACAGTGATGCATGTACCAAGTATCCACTTTTTTTTAGCAACACGTCTTCCTTCTCGTTCAAGTTATACGCCATATCCCCTTTATTAAATTATTATTATTATTATTATTATTATTATTATTATTATTAGCACCGCGTCTTACTACCCGTTCGGGTTATACGCACGTACGCTAATGTGTTATAGTAGGGTGATTGTGAGATGAAATGAAGGACCTACAGTTTAACGTGGATTCCGAACCACGGTGGAGGCCTGGCACTTCCCACATTCACAAGATGTCTTGTCAGAGGTGAAGGAAGGGTTTGGCAATCAGATAAATCTTTGCCGGGACCGAGGGTTGACCCGGCCGCCAGCACAGAAGTCTGCCCTTTATTAAAAATTAGGATGAAAAAAGAACATTCTTTTTAAAATTAAATTTTTATTTAAATCCCTAGTGCGCCGGTGTTTGGTGAAGTAATAGATAGTTAAAGATTAATTTTACGAGATACACCATGGCATTCTTCGTGTCTTATTGCTAGATATGCTATCCAAACATACCAGTAATTATTACAAGCATTAATAAAACTTTTGTTTGTGATGATTTTCTTAGCACAGCTTCTTAATACCTGTTCAGGTTATACGCATATGTACTAATTACGATAATGTATTAAAGATGGCTATGGCTGAATTTAAGATAAACTGTACCCCCATTTGCACTGGGGAAGAGTGGAAAACTATTCAAGAGAAAGCATCCACAGCACATCTGACGGGGATTCAAACCCAAATCTCCCTGTCATCGACAGTGTTGTCTTTTGCGAGAGTAATGCCTTAGATCAGGGTTTCTCAAACTGTGGAGCACCTCTCACTGGTGAGGCACGAGAGAGTTTCAGATGAGACACCGCATCGTTAAAATATTGGTTGACCGATGAATTTTCAATTAAGATTAAAAGTTTGCATGAAATATTTTTACATTTCAATGGATTTGTAATTTTATAGGCAAACGGTTATATAAGCCAGTAATACTTTTAAAAGCAGTCAGGTGGTACCTGCCAAGCGCGAGGGCTGAAGATTAAGACAAAAGAAGGGTGACAGGTCTCACTCTCTCCCCTTCCTTCTTGATCTACCAATTCGCATTTTATCTATGATGGGTACATAAAAGGGTTTTGTCAAGAGCTCACCTAGAGAAAAAGGTTATAGGTAGCTCTTTGTAACCAGGCTAAACTGTTTTTCTTCTTGCAATATTTCAGTATCAGTAGTAGCTCATAAGACCGGAGGAAATGTTGTTCTGTTTCGTATTTCGTACGTGTAATTCATGGGGGTGGGCACTCTCATAGGACTAGCTGATTCCATAAACTAGTTTGCTAGTTCGGGGCAATATCGCTAGGAGCAGCTTGTAATGATGTCACAGAGGCATGCACATTCGTGGACGTCCATATAAAATGAAGTGCAAAGTCTGTATAAAATTTGACATTATCGTTTTGCTACTAATTTGTCGTTTATTTTAAAGAAGGTGTTGAGCTAAATTTTCTATTTTATAACGTGGTTTATTTATAAAATAATAAATTTAGTTACATTTTATTGAATTTGATATAAGAATTGATTAATTAAGATTCCGCAATAGAAAATGCGTTAAATTCAAAGTGTAACGCCCTGCTTTAAATCTTTTAATTCGCGGCACTAGCCATGTTCTACTTGCCAACATTGGAGTGGCGTTTCTATACTTATCCCTTTTCTAAGGGTAAGTGCAATATAATTATTATTTTTAGCAGCGTTGTGTTAGTTATACATGTAAATAGTAATTTTGTAGTTTCAATATGATGAATGTTTTATTAATTTGGGTTTCACTTGCTTGAACAAAGAGAATAACAATCAAAAAGCCTCAATGTGTAATATGTTGTCAAACTCTTTCAAATGATAATGTGCGGCCATTTAAATTAAAAATACATATGCATTTCAAGCATCCAGATTGGGTTAACAAATCAAGTGATTTTTTTTTTCTTCGCAGCTCAATTGAAATTTAACAACAAAAGGAAACATTTTCCAAACAGGCTAATGTGTCAACAAAAGCATTAATTGCATCAAACATAGTCACTCCTCATGTTTCTAAATCAAAAAAGGAACAAACAATTGCAGATAATCTTATATTATCTTGTGCTCTTGATATGTGTAATATAATATTAGGCGAACGTGCGAGTAAGGAAATAAAAGATATTCCGCTCTCAAATGAAACAATTCTCTGCCGTATCGATGACATAGCAAAAAGTATCAAAGAAAAAAAAATCTAAGCAGGAGATTTTTCATTTATTTTTATTTAGTTGAATGAACCGACAGAAATATCTAATCCAGTGCAGCTTTTATGCTATATAAGATTTGCAGGTGAAATATATATATAGGTTGAGGAACTACAATTTTGTAAGGAAGTCATATCTATAACTATAGGAGAAGAATTGTTTAAAGCAGTAGATGAGTTTATTAATAAAGATAATTTTGAATGGAGTACATAGGTAGGGATATGTACTGTTGGTGCTGATCCAATGGCCCGGAAACATACAGGTCTTGTAAAACGAATTTAAAAAGTAGCCCATAATGCAAAATGGGTTGATTGCTTCACTCACTGAGAAGCCGTTGCAGCAAAATATATGCAATCAGAGGTTCATGATGTGCTTTGCTTGGCTGTGAAAATGGTGAATGTGATAAAAACCAGTGCAGTGAATACCAGATGTTTGGCATTAATGTGCTATGAGCTGGGCAGCTCCTACCGTCACTGTTCCCTACTGAGGTAAGATGGCTGTCAGCTGGAAGAGTGCTTCAATGGGTGTTCGAGCTGCTTGATGAGATGAGGACCTTTTTGCAAGGCAAGCGTGTATTGTCAGAACATCTCCAGAACAAAGACTTTTTGGTAAAATTAGCATATTTGTGTGATATGTTTGACAGGTTGAACTTATTGACCATGTCTCTACAGCGACATTATACTAAATTTAAGAAAGTGAATGGTTTCTTGAAAAAGTTTTTGCTGTGGAAAAGTAGACTTTGTAAAGGAAGTGTGTAAATGTTTACATTGTTAGATGGTTATTCAGAAGGAATTTAACTAATAGTCAGTGCATCAACGGTTCATCAAATTATGGTCAACCATTTGTCAGCTTTATACGAAAGACTTAGCGACTATTTTAAAGAAATTAGTGTTGACAGTGTTGACAACCCAACTATTTGTGGATTCGTAATACTTTTACAGCTGATTCTGAAATTGTTAATCATCTTTTATTGCAAGCACAAGAAAGTTTTGCAGACATGACTTGTGATACATCTTTGAAGCAATTGTATATTTCCACCGACTTGGTGAAATTTTGGTTAACTGTACAAAATGAATAGCCTGCTTTGGCAAATGAGGCTATAAACGATTATTCCATTTGCATCAACATATACACGTGAAAGTTGTTTCGCAGCAATGAAGGAAATAAAAACTAAATACAGAAATTGACTGACGGTGGAAAAGGACCACAAAAATATAACCAGACCTGAACCACATATGTGATAAGAAATAATCTCATTCTTCTCACTGACAGGTAAGTAATTTAAAATATTTTTAAAATAATACATTCTATGCAAGTTAATATTTTTATCATAAATAGTATTCACGTCATACAATGCAAAAACATAATAAGATAAAATAATTATTTGATTGGGTTTTATAAAAAATAATCATTGATTCAATAAAAATTCAAGTAATCTTTGTAAACAATGTTAAATTCACATAATTTTGTTTTTGTTTTTCAACTTAAGGCGTTTTTAAAGACATTTTGTACGTCAGTGAGGCTTAGGGCCAGTTTCATAGTCAAATTTAGTACGCCTCAAGTGCGGCGCTACACTAAGTACATGACGACACCTACCTAAACCAGAATGGAATGGGCCGTTCTCTCATAGGAAACTGGCCCATTCCATTCTGGTTTAGGTAGATGTTGTAATGTACTTAGTGTAGCGCCGCACTTGAGGCGTACTAAATTTGACTATGAAACTGGCCCATAAGGTGTGGCAGAAGGGAGAGTTAGTCATTTTAAAGTTTTTATAGAATTGAAATTTGTTGGCCAAAATGTGTCAAATATTTCTCCAGTAGCAACATAGAGTTTAGTTTTATACACATGCTAATATCAACAGATCTTGGATATATGTCAAGGGTATCCTGGAGTTTATTGAAAACTTTTTAAATAAAGAGAAAAAGTTTTGACAAAATCCCAGGACATCCTTGACAGATATTCAAGCTCGGTTGATATTAGCATGTGTAGAAAACTAATCTATATGTTGCTACTGGAGAAATATTAGATTTATTTTGGCCAACAAATTTCAATTCTTTAAAAACTGTAAAAATATTTGCGCTCCTTTCTGCCGCACCTTAACAATTATTCTTGTTGTCAAGTGAGGCCTGACTGTAAAAAGTTTGAGAAGCCCTGTCTTAGACCATGCCGGTGTAGCAAGAGTTGTTTTCCCTAAATTGTTTACCACTCTCACTACATTCAAATTTGGTTACACTTCCTCTAAACTAAACATTTACTAGCATTAAAGCAATAGCTTAATCATTACATTTGCGTATAGCTCAAAAGTATAGTAAGTCATGGTGCTAAATAAAAATTATCTTATCCCCTAATCCTATTCCCTATTCGTACTACTCTTTTTGGTTATGTTCATGACAGTTTTAAAGAGTAAAATATAAATATTAAAGTTAAGAAATATTTGACTTTATGATAACATAATTGAAGCGGGTTTTGCAATGATGTGCCACATCAGGTAGTCAAATATATCAAATTGATTGACACACTTGCTGTAAATAACAAGTCTAAGTCGTTTAGTGATCTAGACGAAATTATGAATATCCTCTATATTGTTTCTGTTGTCAACATCCCTTTTTATCTACTAATACAAAGCCTGAAGCGATGAATAAAGTATCAGTGGATAGGCTTTGTTTACAGACTTCTGACATAGCATACTCTCTTTGCGTTGAAACACATTGTTTGTTTAAAACTTAAGTTAAAACAAAAATTTTAATTCCAGATGATTGCATTTTGACATCAAATATTGTATACAAAGAGGTATTTGTAAATTTTAAATACTTTCACATAAATAAACTTTCTTTGCTATTTAGTGTATACACCTCGCTGAGTACTTAATTTCAACAACCCAACAAAAGGCTAAATGTTTTTTTTGAGGGGGAGGGGGGAGAAGGTTGAATGTGCGGAAGTTTTGCAGGGGTTTAGTGGTAATTAATTATACGAGATAAAATACAATGAAATAATAAAATGTGACATGAACAGACAATTTGATATAATCAAGAGAATATAATTAAACAGTAAAAATATAAGATTATTTAATAAATTTTAAGGTTAAAATTGTTATTATTATAACTATTATCATTATAAATAAACAGAGTGTAATTTATTTCATAAAATGAAGGTATAATTGGATTAACAAACAATTGTGAAATAACAACACAATAATTGGCTAGTCAAATTTCAATCAATAATCTGTTCATAAGATTTTATTTAAATTTTATGATATAAATTCCACTCCATATATTTATACTAATAATTTTAAATTTATAATTTATTTAATAATTTTATATTTTAATATTAAAATATATTCTCATTATTATTTCAAATTTCAGTTGGTTTCACATTTTAACATCTCATTGTATTCTACCTCATTTAATTATATTCATACCTACTTTGGTGGCCGCATGGTCTAAGGCTCTACTCCCTCACTAGTGCAAACTGCTGATGACGGGGAGGTCAAGGTCAAATCTAGGTTGGATGTGCTTAGGGTGCTTTCCCAATTTGTATTTTCACTTTCCTTCCATTCAAATGTGGATATACTTCTTCTAAACATACCCTTCCTAATCGCTTAAACCATTTGCTTAGTTAGTACATATGGCTATAGCAAGAAAAGGTAGCAATTCTTGATGATAACAAAAAATATTTAAAGCTTTGTTTACTCTCACCGTGTTATTATTTTACAACAAGTGTGTTTATCAATTTGATGTGTTTGACTACGGGATGTGGCACATCATTGCAAAACAAAAGTTGATATTATATTTTTATGAATTAAAATTCTTCTTAACAATAATTTATGTTAAATTGCAAATTTAAGCCATTCTGTAACGGACCCTAACCGTGGATGGAGGTGGGAGGAGTCAGGAGAGGTACAAAATTAATCAACTCTGCTGGCTTAGGTTAACTAATATTTGATTTAGATTTTTTTTAAATAATTAAATAATAGGGAATTGAAACTGAGACCTAAGATAAGTAGTATTTTCATTTAATGAAGTATACTAGGCCTTCCATAAAATTAAAATTGTAAAATGATACTTGTTGTTCGATCCTCGGTCCCGGCAATGATTTATCTGATTACCAAACCCTTCCTTCACCTCTGACAAGACATCTTGTGAATGTGGGGAATGCCAGTATTCCACGTTAAACTGTAGGTCCTTCATTTCATCTCACAATCACCCTACCATTGTACATTAGCGTAAGTGCGTATAACCCGAACGGTTAGTAAGACGCGGTGATAATAGTAATAGATACTTGGTAAAGCACCAAGCTCGTCTGGTCTTGTCTGCCAGTGACGTGGACTAAAACGATCAAATACAACATAGCAGTAATGAGGGTTGTTATTCCTGAATGGCTTCCCACTCTTCCTTCACTCAAGTGTTCGTGAAATTCCTCTAAATTTAACATTTTTCCTTATTGCTCTGTTAGTGTTAGTTAAACGTGGACAACCTAGATGGGTATTAAGAAGTTTCTTAGTAAAAATTAACTAAAGAAAGTAATAATTAAGATATTATTTTAATAATCAGATATTAATTTTAAAATAATTTCCCTTTTATATATATAAAAATATGATTCATAATTACATTGTACGTGTAAAACTTAGTAAAATATCATAAAATTCCAACTACAAATATAGATTTTATTTATACAAACAATAAAATCATTTATTTATTAAAAGATTATTATAAGTTTTTATTATTTAATAAATGTTTTAATATGTATAGCATAGAATTATTACTAAATAAGTTCTACAAATTTTTGAGAGTTAATGTTCATGTTTTAATAAAAATCTAATAAAATAAAATAATTTGGAATTGTATCTTATTGACTTTGCAACGTTTCATCAAATATGCCCTATAATGGATATTATAGAGTTCATGCAATGTGTTTTGCATAATTTATTTTAAATGGTTTATTTGCAATCTACGTAAAGAAAATCTATCTCCGAACAATCTGTTAACAAGTAGAAAAAATTCCCGTTCTCTTCATTTTCATTTACCGAGTTTCAATCCTACACTTGTGTCCCCAAAAGAAATAAAGTGGATCTTGTTGATCCCCCCCGCCCCCTCCTCCCACAGCCACCCACGATTGTTGGGTGAAATTGCCACCATGCCTTTGATTCCTTTCTCTCTCATCTTTGGGACTTTTGGCAAGACCTACGCTACCAGTGACCTTGGGCGGCATTCTGTACATTCTTCAAATCAACAGAGGCTGAGGTTGGTCACTTCCCTTTGGTTCTTCCGAACATCATAGATTTTGGAAAGGTAGTGAGCTCCTTGGAATGGCGAGAGAAACCGTCAACTGTCAATCACACAGGGCGGACAGGTGAAGTAAATGAAGTCTCCAATAGAGATTACATTTAATATCGAAATCTCATGAAAATAACTACGGTATCAAATTGTTTTTAAGGATGTAATAAGTATTTAAAACCATATCGTTTGACACTCGGGTCTCAATATCAAGCTTGTCTGGTTTATATTAGCAGTAACTAGAGGTTAAGGTTTCGTCTCCCTACAAGGTATACTAGAGGTGTTAAATATTAGATAGTTTATACTTTCCCTTCGAGCTAATGCGGGTAAATTTCCTCTAAATTCTACTTTCTCTATCTCTACTCCTACATAGTTAAATAAGCTTAGCCCAGAAAGATAGTAAAATGAACATATTTTTTATTTTTACCAAAGTTAAATTCAGTCAGAAACTGAAAAGGGTATTGAGTCAAGGTTTTCAAATTATTGTCTAGTTCTTTCAGAGGACAATGTTATAGAGTGTTTACTGATATTGAATAGAAGTTATTATTAACTAAATCTGTGATATATCTGATGGTCCATGGTTATTATTGATCCATTGAACTAATATTTTCATGAGCTAGCTAAATATCAGGCCCATCTAGTCTGGTTTGACAATGACTCGAGGGTATTTGCTAAAATACTGGCTGGGTGTAATAAGGGTTTTGTTTACTTAATCGCTTCTAGCTCTACCTTAACAAAAATGAAGCTAGAATATCTCTAATTTTAACCTTTCTCTTCCTTACCCCATTAGCGTAGTTAAATTGAGTATGAGTTTAATATGATCTCAGTATATGTTATTGACAACAAAATATTTAGCATGGTGCCTTATTGGACTATCGGCATTTATTTACAATAATAAGTACCGATTAGGGATTAGAATACTTCCCTGCCTGGCATCATTAAACCAAACTATACGAGCTTTATATTTAGTCCACATATCCACCGATGAGGGTCTTAACTTAAACTTATAATATGCCAAACAATTGTATTTAGTAAAAATAATTTTTTATTTCATATTAAATATCTAATATTAATTTTTAGCCATATATATCGTCGTTTAAATTAATATTTCATTTAGTCACATCTTAATTTAAAATAACCATTCATTTTCTAATGCTGGGTCACAGCTAAGAAAGCGGACACTTAGCCAACCCTACAAGTCTTGGCAAAAGCAGTTAATAGTTCTCAAACATTATTTAAAATCAATTTTGTACCCCGAAATTATTTGCATAGATATACAACCAATGTTTAAGAGATTTATAAAAAATATTTCTCATAAAAAGACACCATTTGAATGTCGGGAGATAATTGAAAATTACCTTACCTATTTTATGTATCACATGCGAGCCCTGAAGATTAAGTTACAAGAAAAGTTTTCAATTATATCGAGGAAAATATTTCTATATTATTTCCTCGTAAGTAATATTCTTACCAAAATCAGATAAACTGTTTCAAGTTCTTCCTGTAGGATTTTAAAGATTTAAAAATAATATATATTCAATTTATACTAACTAGATTATCGCCTATGTATGAACCAGATTATGTTTATATATGGAAAGCAATATTTAGTCTGGGCACACATTTATTAATTAACATTTTACTGAACAATTAAAATTAATAAATAATAGAACAAATCATTACTAATTTTTTTAAATTATAAAAATTAAGAAATGTAAATATTTACAAACAATAAAGCCATAATTTTAAGTTAGCCATGCTTTACTTACTACCTGCTTATTATACTCATTGATGTGAGGTAGAGGAAGCCTATCCTCAATGTGGTGGATGGAAAAGAGAAATTGTTTAGGAAAAAAAACCACCACGTTAAATAGAGACGGAAAAATAGCCCTGACCTAACCGTTATCGGTAAATAAGACCATAATAATGTACCTCCTTAGTCAATATACCCATGAATGTGGGTCACAGTGATAGTTTACTAATGGAAATATATTGATACTTTGCAAATATAAATAGTTTATAAATGGTATGTAAGTCTATTCGGTACACCCATTTGAGATGTGAACATCCACCACAAACAAGAATGTATATTTAGAATGCCATACAACCCCATTTCATGTTATTACTATTCTTAGTTAAGTCTCACTTATCTTAAATGCCATTTTTTAGAATATTT
Source organism: Timema douglasi (assembly GCA_901482245.1). NCBI lineage: Eukaryota > Metazoa > Arthropoda > Insecta > Phasmatodea > Timematidae > Timema > Timema douglasi. The sequence continues at coordinate 79,486 of CABEEJ010001780.1, read as the reverse complement.
TTTATTAATATTGATCACTTTGGAATGAAAGGTTTGGTATTATAGTTTTGAAAATATTTATTTTATTTAATCGTTAACACACATTTACGATTTTCCCTTTAACTTTGAATGGTCATTTTTTAAATGTTGGTTAACTAAACTTTATGTTACACTTAACTAGATACCATTGCTGTATATTAACTTGTTTAAACTGAATTTGACTAATATAACCATAAAATAAGTTATATAAAGAACGTATATCAAGAGTGACAAAACCTCCTCCTCCAAGCTGACGGCAAAATATATACTGCCTTATTTAAAGTCTTAACACGCTCAAATAAAGGTACTAGACAATATATAGTTATTCACCATAATTTTGTTGAGTACATTTTAAAAATATTTAACTACTCTGTGTATTGATCAGGCAACATATCTGAGTCGCGCCAGACAAAATATTGGCAAATTAAATATAAAGTGAAAGTGTGTTGAGAAAGGTGGAAGGGGGTAAGTCTTTGCGATTAGGAAAAATCAAAACCTTTCAGCTTGAAACCATGAGAATAGTAGTTCGGAGTGCACGTGGCAAATGAGTTGGCAAGGGAAGAGGAATGAGATGGATGGATTGGATAAGGTGGGTGATTTTGGGGAGGGTTGATCTCTCAATCCTCAACTTCTTGAAAACAGCACACCTGAAGCTAGGTAGGTGTACATTGATTGTTGTCAGAAAAGTGACGTGGGATTAAAAAATATTAATCAAATACTTATCGGTTTGGGTTCGTAAGTGGTGGGAACATGCAAAAGGGTTGGTGGGTGCCATTGTGCCCATGGGCATATGGCTGGGGACCCTTGCTTTAGACCATCAAAATAAAACTGCTATCTACGCTATGTGTACATCTATTCTCAAATATATCATCCTTACCGCTACCACATCATTGTCAATAAAGGCAGAGCGTAAAGATTATTACCCGCCTCGGTGGCGAACTAACGCGCTTGTCGTGTTGAGCTCGACTGCTGAGGACGGGGAGATCGAGGTTCGAATCTCGGTCGGGTGAACTGGGGGTGGTTTTTCCTAAATGGTTTTCCACTCTCCCTCCACGCAAATTCGGGTTCACTTCCTCTAATTCAACCTTCCCAATTACTAATCCATTAGAGTAATTAGTACTTAAAGCGTATAACCCGAACGGGTAGTAAGACGCGGTGCTAAATATTAAATATTATTAAATTAAAGATTAGTATTTGACAATTAGAGAAAACACAATATTGTAAGAAACTATAAAATTTGTTTAAGACTGACGACATGTTTATCTCGATAATAGCCCTTACAATGGACACATCTTACAAACACTATATAAATTGATGGCTCGAAGAGATATTTGATCTCTAGTCTATAGTCAGTTCTATTACTATCCAATGACGAGCAACTATCAAATGAGCAGGTGATTTTGTTACTGGAGATAATTGCTGCGAAACGTTTAACGTTTTACCGCAACCCAAAACCATTTAAACAGGTGACGTCATATAACTTGAGATGCTGTTGATAAAAACACGAGCACGCACTCAAAATACAGTCGTGCATGTTCAAATTGATCAGGAATTGACAATATTCTTGGAAATTTCGGTTATTCCAAAATGTTAAATAGTCTTTAGAGTCATATAATTACACTCAATAAACTAGACTAGTTCATGATACTCCAAAAATTACAGCAATGCAGTACTAAGTCATTCCAAGGTAGTTTAGATGTATGTTGCTCTAAACATAAAGAGACAAGATAATTATAAATAATTAGTTATCCAAATTGGTGGATATTTCATTTTAATTATGACTTTAAACTTCAAAAGCTTAAAACCCGCAAAATATAATCAGTTAAGTTTTTGATGTAAATTCTAGCGAAATATAAAGATAAAATAAAAGTTGCTATTATATAAAACGTAAAATTTACCTAAAGTCACAAATTCTAATTATAAAACAAAATAGGGTTGTTGATCTATAGAAAATTATGTTAAAATTTGGCTACAAGATATTTACGAATATCTATAAGAATAATTATAACTGTATTAGTATTATTTTAAAATATTACGGACTGTTTTTTGTTATTATAATCATATTGTAACTGCAGAAACAAATGATTAATTTATTTACCACAGTGAATTAAAATACATTGTTTCTTAATTTTAACTACTTGTAATATGACAAAGGTTTCACTCCCTATAAAGACATTCCCCAGGGTAGTGTATGCAAATAAACGATTCATGATACTTTTAAAGCATTAAAACATTATGCAGAAAACTTTTAATTTGTTTTATTTTGATACTATATTTATAACTCTTAAAAGTGTCAAACGTAAAAGAGTAGACTAAATAAACAAAAATTTGGATTCAGTCAATAAGTTATGTCAAGAGTATTAAGATATTTATATTTGAAGATAAATAATTTTAAATAAATCAGAAAATTGAAAAGAGCCGCAACAAAATTATTTAAAAATTGTTTTTCTATGACTCTCGAGAGAGGAATGAATCTATCATTTATATTTTCATTCTTATCATGGATATTTTTGATGTGGTTCTTCAAATGAATGCCAAAATATTCCTTAAGATTATTTATTATGTAACTCTTAAGGCACCACTTGGAATTTAAGGGATTTATGGTTAAAATAAAATATCGTTATCTCTTATTTGAGTATACTTAACATTTTGAGTGTTTTTGATATTTGTCTTTAGAATACTACATTATATATTTTTTATATAAAGGTAAGATTAAGACAAAAACGGTAGCCTACTTACTAAACAAATGGTTTCCTCACATTTGATTAAAAGGTGAAGTTAGTTTCGGGTCATTAAGTCGTAACGACTTATGCATTCCATGTTAATATGGAGACGGTTTCCGGTGAGCTGGCAGCTGACTCGAACATTAGAAACATTAGTGAGTAGGAGAAACATTTGGAGAAAAGGTAAGATTAAGAAAGTTATCTCAATAAATAAAATAAGTTTCAAACAAAAATAACCTGCATCTAGAGTTATTCTTGAAGTCTTACTTAAAAATATAGCTCACTACAAAAGAAGTAGTTATTTTTTCACCTTTACAGCTGTATTACATTTAAAAACTGTCTCCTGTCTGTATCACAATACATATTTAAGTTTAATTTTTATTGTTTCATCTAATATTTCGTTGTTTTTTTGGCCTCGCGTCTTACACCCCTCTCAGTTGATACGCTTCTGTAATAATTGCGATAGTTGTAGAAATTAGGAAGGCAATGTTTATACGAAAAACACCTACATCTACGTGGAGGGAGAGTGGTGGAAAATTATTTTGGAAAAATCACCCTCAATACACCCGATAGAGATTCAAACCTTGATCTCCCTGTCATCGACAGTATAGTCTATTGCAAAAGTAGAACGTTACATATTTATTTACTGTACATATTTTTATATAATGAATATTTTTCTAAAACTAAATTAACTCACAAAATATATTTTCTGCGAAGCAGAATTGTTACAATTTATTAGAGTTCCATATTTTTACTAAACTGTTTAGTATGAATATATTTACTAAGCCAGCTGTACTCTATTCTGTGTGTAAATAATTATATTCATTAGCACTAGATGTCACCACCGCATTGACCCTTCTCCCCTAATGGCTCTAGGCTCGCTAATCCCACGCTTTTTCTTAGCATAATGGGAAAAACTGTGATCAAGCGTCCTTTAACTCTCGTGGTACACAACCATGACACTATCTAGTGTGAAATCTTAATAAGTGCTCAAGAATCGAGATTAGGGCGTCCCAGCTATCATCTCATCACTCTAGATATTCTCAGTCCCCAACCTCAAAGGTTGGCTAATAGTTAATTAATTGGTTTTCTCTGTTTTTGATAATTTAACGCTTGTATGAAAAATCTCGTCTGTTAACACCGCATATAAATATTATTTTTTAATGGTAATATATAAGCCAAATCAGTTATATTTTGTAGTACAGGCAAATATTAAACAAATTGTTTCTTTAGCCTCAACTATAAGTTTATTAGTGAGAAAACTATTGGTAATATATATATATATATATATAT
>CABEEJ010001780.1:0-75398 GCA_901482245.1 Timema douglasi | reverse complement strand
ATATATATATATATATATATATATATATATATATATATATATATATATATATAAGCCCACTTGCTCCTAGCTTCAATAAATTCAGGTTTAAAGAGTATTAAAAAATATATAAATTAAATATTTAATTCTGTTATATGTTCAAATATAAATATGATTATCTAACCTACAGTCTCATTTGATCTAATATTACTTCTTTAAACGTAAGCATTATATTTTTTTTACACTTTACACCTAGACTAGGTTTTTTGAATAACAAATATAATTGTATTCATATGTTTGAGTTATGTAACATGTTCTTTCTGAACTGTCTGATTATATCGCAACATGACTTATAAGCTAACTTAAATAAATCTAGAATAGACACAACCTTCATCCCCCCCCCCTTTACCCCCCCAGTCATGAATTCATCACTCTTTCAATTTATCTACCATCAAGTCTTACTAACCGTTCAGGTTATATGCTATCATCACTGTTAAAGTGTAAACCCACATTTGAACCATTACAATTTTTTCGGCCATGCTAGGAATCTAGCTCGGTAACTTTAGCACAGTAGACAGACACGCTACTTACTGAGCTAGACTATCTAGCTGAATGAATCAGATAGCCGAAGCTATCATCTATGCATTTTAGTGAGGATAGCACCACTTAGATATCATATTCTGAAAATTGAAAAATGACACCTAGACACGGGAATCGAACCCGGGAACCTTCGACTTAGTACGCCAATGCTCTTACCACTGACAATTGCAGCCAATTTACAATTATAATATAATTGTCAAATGGCTGCAATAATATATGACAATCACCGAGTCGCAAATGGCTGCGTTGTCTGATGGCAGTGATCTTAGATAATCACATGTTTATAAGCTGACGACTTCCGCACGTCCATCATAGACACTGCCTTAAACTATGAGTGAAGAGTGAAGAATGACCATGAGTACGGGACGAATCCTGAATAGCTCAGTGGTAAGAGCATTGGCATACAAAGACGAAGGTCCCGGGTTCGATTCCCGTGTCCAGGTGTCATTTTCAATTTTCAGAATATCTAGCTGAAGCTTGAAACTTAATTTCCGCAGTGGTAGAACGGGTTAAAGCATTAAAATTCCACTGCTTATGGACGTCTATAATGAAATGGTGAATATGATAATTTTTATTTTTAACTATGCATCTTACCCTACCCTTTCAAAATATTCGCTTATGTAATAGTAACGTTAATGGTTCTACGAATTAGGGCATGTATATTTATAAAAAAGTGTAACTGCATTTGCGTGGAAGGAGAGTGGAAAAATATTTGGTAAAAACCACTCTCATTACACCCAACTGAAATTCAAACTTCGATCTCCCCGAGATCAGCCGTCTAATCCACTGCGTCAATCACGCTGCTATCGGAGTGGGTGACTACAGTTTGATTTCGTATCTAGATGTTCAATTTACTCTTAATTGAATAGTATTTTAATATCATGTAGATCACATTTTATGTTTATTACGACATGTATTGTCATAAGTTAAATTTGTAGCTCCCACTAATATATAACCCGTGTCGATAGAGCTCACTTTACCCCCTATTACCCTCATCTAAGGGCATTCGTACTATATGTAGGGCTCATCTACTGTGGTTTGTTGGTTATGAGGTGTTCTAAGCTCAAGTCCCAACTGGTTGTAGTGAGATTTTTTCAACCATCCTTCCAACCAAAAGCGGGGACACTTCCTCTGAATTAAACCTTCCTCACCTCTGCAAAATTAACGCAATTTTAATAACTATAAAGAGTATGGTTTGAATGTTTTGTTAGTAAATACAATTATAACTATGTATGATGGAAGTGAGGCGTGTGTTAGGGTAGATGGAGCTTTGGGAGAATGATTTGACATTGAACCGGATGTTAGACAAGGATTTGTTATGTCCCAGTGGCTGTTTATGGTTTCCATGGATAGGTTTATGAGGGATACTTGTGAAGACGTGATTGATGTACGTACAAATGGCTAATGTGAATGTTAAAGAGTGCAGTTATACGCAGACTACGTCGTATTAATGGCTGGATATTTTCTTATAAGGACGGACCAGGAAATGATTGTTAACCTAGTATAAATGGAAAATAGCCAAAACAAGTGAATGATTTTGTGTATTTGGTCAGCATTTTCTGTGATAATAGAAGGAAGGATGGTGACATCGACAGATGGGTTAATGCATCTTGGAGAGTATTTGGATGTATGTGTACTACTGTGAAGACTGAGGTAGTATCGAAAGAGTCAAATATGGTAGTATATAAAAGTGTGTTAAGGACGTGAATCTTGGGTTTGTCAGCAGAAACACAAGAGCAAGGTGAATGCAATTGAAATGAGTTATCTAAGAATAGTATGTGGGAAAATTCATATGGACAGAGTCAGTAATGAATGGGCACTGAAGGAGTGCGGTTTGAAGGAGAATCCAATAGTTCAATGTGAAAGAAATGTCTTACTTTGGCTTGGGCCTCTTGAGAGGATGTATGAGTATGGATTGAGTGACGAAGAAAATATGAAGGTAGATTGTGAGGATCAAAAAGAAGAGGTAGGTCATATAAGGCGTGGCTAAATGTTGTAGATGGATGTGTTAAAAAGAGAAACATTAAGAGTTTTAAGAATAAAAGATTATGTATGACTCGGTGTATAGATGTTGTTGAAGTGAAGGGAGTATGCAAACATAGGGAAGTGTGGGGAAAGTTAGTGAGGATGGATTAAGTACAAAATTGTTTTTTGAAATATATTCACAGTTTTTTGCCTGCCCCTTTAGAGAATGGCGTGATTAGTTATATATTTAAGGTATAATAGTAGAATGCCATTTCAAAAAGAAATAGCATTAATAAATATAATTATATTAAGCTCTAAATTATTCAAATTATTTATATTAGATAATGTTAAGTCCAACACCTTAGCTCAGTAGATAGCGTAACTGTCTATTGATCTAAGGGCCCCTGGTTAGATTCCCGACATGGTCAAAAATTTATCATTAATGAAAATATGGGATTACCTTTAATATTGATAAATTAACGGCCGGGGACTGGATTTTGTGCCTGTCCTAGTATTAAAATAGATTATAAGGCATATGAAGCTATGACAGGCCTAGTAAGCTGGTAGTGGAAAATATATGGCTTGAATAAAAAAATTATAATGGATGTAAAATAAATATAGTATGTACTTACGTTATCCAGTGGCCAAATGGTCCATAGCAGTGGTTCTCCATTACTTCTCATCAGGGGCCATAATTATATTTTTTCTCATGGACCAGGCCAGAGGATGTGAAAACTTAATTTGATAAATGTACTTAAAACGAAAACAAAATACCTCTTAAAATTATAAACATTACTTTAATTTTAATATGTATAGTATATAAATTATAATATTAACCTTAAGTTGTAAAGAAACTAATGGGGTATATTGTAAAACATTTTGGTTGGGCCATGCCGTCATCCGGGGTAATTTTGACCCCCCAGGGTTAACATTGACCCCTGGTGTCAATTCTGCTTTAAACTTTGATTCTCTCCTTCACGAGTGGTTTGAAATAAAATCTCTCATCATGTAAACTATAGCTTGATATTTCTAATTGACGAAGCATATATCATATCATGAAATTAAAAAACAATTCAATCTATTTGTAGAATTCTTATAACTTAGTTAAGGAAAATTTGCAAAAAAATCAAAGAACAAAAAAAACTTTCTGTGGGCAGAAGAAGTGGTAGGGCCTAGGTATAACAGAATAAAATATGGTGTAATTTATTATTTAAACGAATATTCAGCATTATTTCATCAATCTAAACAAATTTTTCAATAAATAAAATAATTCGTAAGTCCTGTAACATTGACCCCACAATAATTTTACACCTGGGTAACATTGACCCTCTGAAAAAATGTGTGTATTAACATGATTCGTTTATTGGTGGATTACATGCACATAGGTAGGGTATTTTTGAAATTAAAGTTTAAAATCTGGTATCCCAAAAAACATTATTTTTGAATCCTTGTTAGAAGTCATGGGATTGCATTCAACAGATACCATGACAACATCCTTTGTTCCTAAAGAAACTGATGTGCTCCTTGAAAATTTGGAAGAAATCGTCTTACAGCTTCCCGCCCCCATTTTGGAATAGCCTTGTAGACGTTTTAAATACAAGTTTTGAGGAAGTGTTCAAGAGAAGGAGATTTATAACTCTTTTGAAAAAGATGAAGTTGATTATTTTGACAATTTTTCCTTTTGTCACTGTGTATATTTTTTTTACTTTTAACATTTAATATACATTGTTACAGTTAATTCTCAATAACCAACTGTATCAACATTTTATATCTAGAAACCTTAAAGATTTGAATAATTTGCTTAGTTTTATAAAATAAAGTTTAATTTGTCTATATTGAAAGGAACAGAATTTAATTTGTAAGGCTCCTTTTATAAAAATTGATGAAATTTTCAAATAGTTACTTACCCCACTCTATAGGGTATATAGTTAACTTACTAAACATCAACATCAACATCAACATCAACATTGACCCTAACGGAATTCTGAACTGATTTGTGTGCTAAAAACAACAGATTTTCAAAGTTACCCCAAACACCTTGTATCATTGCCTCCCCCCTCCCCTCTTTTATCTTGCCCTGGTGTAGTCTATAAAATTTAAAAAAAATAACTATCTGGAATGAAAGGTATTATTAATTTTTAATTATAAAAAATACTTCTCAGTAACATTTTATTAAAATGAGATAGATATTTGATGAACACTACAAAAAGAGGGTAATTTTTACCCCTGTTGACGGTACATAAATATATTTTTTTCACTTTAATTAACTACCTCAGGCCAGATTGACATCCTTCGCGGGCCGCCTATTGAGAACCACTGGTCTAAGGCCTTACTTTCAAGTTAAATTGACTTGCTGATGATGGGGAGATCAGGGTTGGATCCCGGCCACGTGTACTGAGGGTGGTATTTCCTAAATGGTTTCCCATTCTCCTTCCTCAACAATGTGGATAGACTACTTTTAAAAAATGCTTTCTTCCTTATCCCTACCCAATTAGAGTAACTATCATATATGCGTACAACCTGAGCATATAGTAAGATTTAAGACGCGGTGAAATAAATAATAAGTTTACTTGGAATCAAGTTCACTTAATTAATAGCAACAAATTCAATAGGTATGCAACATATAATCATAAAACACCTTTAGTTGTAGTCGTCCTATATTAATACTAAAATAAACTATTTCGATCTAAAGATAATGTGTTGAACATGCATTTAGGGGGAGATTTGAAGAGATTGTTGGTAAAGATATTGTAAATGATCTTAGCTCATTTAGAAGTTCAAGTAGTTTATGACATTACCAATCGGTGACGAAGATCTACCTTATCTATGAATAGAGTTTAAAATATTATGTTATCATAAATATTACAAATTTATTTAATCACCGTTTCAAACAAATTTTGTAAATGTTTTATATTCTCATTGTGAGTTTATAATGTATGTTAATATACATATACTACTGTTCAATTTTTGTTTTAAATAATATTATATATTATTTATTATTCTGAAAACAAATTTTACCTAAAAATCCAGTAAGGCTAAATAAAATAACTGTAATTATTTAATTTATTATTTTTGCCACAAATTTTACCTAAAACCCAGTTGGCTGAAGTAAACCATTAGTTATTCTTATTTAAATAATATAATATGACATTATATTGTAGGTATGATAGTTCATTATATTTTTTTTGTTAAAACTTACACGTTTTACTGAACGTTCCGCAAACACTGAAATTAATATTTTTTAACCATCAGATCTCACTTGAAGTTCAGGTAGCTTGCATAATAATTATTTGCATCTGCCCAGGATCCCAACCTTAACCTCCTCTTCACAAGAATAAAAGACGTTACTAACTCCTTATTTCTTAATCCCGCTTGTGATTTAACCGATTCTTGTAAACTGCTAAAAAAGTAGGTCCCTAAAAATCCAGTATTTTACTTCTTAAATATATCTACATTTATAGGGGTTCATAATTTTTGTGTAACATTTAAATTCTACTTAAACTATGTTAATACTATTCTGAAAATATAAATATAACACCTTGATACGGAAGTCAAACCTGGGCCCCATCGCTTGGAACGCTAATGCTCTACTCACTGAGCTATCCAGGAATCATCCCATCCCCATGGTCATTCTTCAATTATATTTTAAGGCAGAGTCTATGATGGACGTCCGGAAATCGTCGCCTACAAATGTGTGATTTTATTAAGATCTCGAGTTATCAGATAACGCAGTCACCCTCGACTCGGTAGTTGGCTTAATCCAGCCACTTGTACAATTATTATAATTGTAAGGGGTCGCGTATTTAAGAATCAAACAGCCTAAGCTATTATTTATGCTTTTAGTGAGGATTACTCTCATATAGATATCATATTCTGAAAATTTAAAATAACATCTGGATATCTCAGTGGTCAGAGCATTGGCGTACTAAGCCGAAGGTCCCAGGTTTGATTCCCGTGTCCAGATGTCATTTTTCAATTTTTAAAATATGATATCTACATGGATTAATCTTCATTAAATCATAAATAATAGCTTTGGCTATTTGATTCTTTTGTTAATAATCCCATTAAATAGTTGAAGAATTAAATAACTTAATTTAAAAAAAATATTAGATGTTGTACCAAACTTGAAATTATTTTAATTTGGTAATGTAAATAATTTTCACAATTTTTAATTATCCAATTTTAGATACAAGCTTTACGTAAGATCTATCATATTTGTCGAACTTTTCATAAAATTACGATTAAACTGGGAATTGATACATCATGGAACAAGTTTTATATATATATATATATATACATATATGATTAAATCTATCAAATTATTAAATAAATAATAATTGATTAAAAATGTATGGACTACGACATTTTACATTTTAATTTTAAGGAGAGTATCTGGTATCTACCATTCAATTTAAAAGAGTGAACTGACACATTTTATTCCTACAATAAATTATTATTATTAGTATTTATTATATTATTATTGTTATTATTATTATTATTATTATTACTAGCAGCACCACGTCTTACAAACCGTTCGGGCTATACGCAGCTTATAATAAAAGTTATGACACATTCACATTTATTCATTATTCATTCAACATTTCAAACATCATGTGTTATGTACCACCCACTATAATAGGTCTATTTGGTGAAGATCAGACTATTTCGCGCACGTTTTCTAATTCTTCAATTATCGACATCCGGCGTGACTCTTCTTTTTATACAAGAAGTACAGTCTTATTTTGTTATTTTTTCTTATTTTGTTTCGAAGAGTAAATTTAAGTGGAAATTGTAGTAGCTCATGCAAGCCAAAGCCCCCCTGTACCTTAAGCCCCGTCACCCCTTATTTCCCCTCTTTCTACGGACACCCGCACACCAAGATTATTGACCAGCCCGCTTTATACACTTATCTTTCTTTTAGGTCTTTCGAAAACTTTTCATTCTTCAAAGACAAGGAATGCTCTTTTTTATTTTTCAAAGGAATTGGAGTATTACTAATCCTCCTCTAGTATTCTTTCTGTCCTCTGTTCATTTTAAAACAGGATATTTTTCAACTTTTAATAATTTTGAAAGAAACTAGAACGCCAAAAAATAAATAAAAAGTGGGACAAAATTATTTTACAGAAAGATAACACTTTTTTTAAAAAAATATCGAGGAGTTAAAAGATCAAATGGGCTGTAATTCCACGTTTATTGGAAAGTCACGTGATATTCCAAGTGCCCTTTTATTCTTTATTGGAGCTTATTTTAATAGGCTCTTATGGAAAATGTCAAGCATTCTTATTTATCTCCGGTAATATTATTTTTAACGTAAAAGCTTTTTTGCGTGATAAGTTACGTATCAGTACACCCTTTGGTGATCATTCGGAATAAATGTCAGACTCATCTAGTTTGGTTTATCGGTGACAGGGAGACTAGTCTTCGAATCTTTGTCACGTGTATTGATTGTTATTTTTATTGAAGATTTTCTAATCTCTATTCACTCAAATGCTAGAACATTTGAAGTAAATTATACCTTCTATTCTAATCCTTATTGTTGCTTAAAATTCATTAGAATTTGCTTTATTTATCAAACTAACGGCATCTAATTTGTGTTTTTAATCAAATAGGTTTGTAACTGAAAAGGTTGTTCTGATGTTTTTTAGCGAGGGTATTTAAGGGTTCCTATATAAACACACAGACATGTGGTCGAAATGTCAAGCTCCTTTTTACTGGTCTGATAGTGATAGAGGAGTCGGGGTTTGATTTCAGGCAAGGTGTACTAAAATAATGGTTTATCATAAATAGGTTCTCACCCTCTAACTGCAAGAATATAGGTACAATTCCTTTGAAATCTTCTTTCTTCAACCTTACCACGCTGTACATTATAAATATAAAAGGTTTCGACAAATACACTAGCAATATATAACTCCCCCCCACCCCCAATAAAACTAAATGAAAATTCTTACTTCATAGGAGCCCCCGCTAAAAGGTACAACAAAAATCTTACATTTATAGAAACATTATTTACAACAGACATTATGTTCCTGATACACAATTTATGTTAGCTATTTTACAAATATTAAATAATTGATATAAAAAAGTCCTTACATGCACAAAGATATTCTCATATGTCAAAGAAAAATGTAATAATTTACACAGCAGAACACTATCAAAAACTTTTAAACACTTGTTAACATACGTTATACCAATAAAACTACGTCTACCCACCATAAAGTACTAATATTTATTTAGTTTTATTTGAGCCGCTATTTATTGCGAGTGTACTTGTCGACCCCCTTTATATCACTAAACGTTTTAGGGACAGATCACTATATTTTTTTGATTGAGTGAATATAAAAAAACTTTTTCTAGAAATGTATATGTGTGTGCTTCATTACCAGTATTTAAACTGGTAGATTAAATAGAAATAAAAAAAATTGTGATTCTTCTTTCCTTTAGCTTGTCCAAAGTGAGTTGCTCCTAGGATAGCTCTCGTTCACAGAACCTCTAGGTAGATGACACACCTTAACTAAATATTTTAAAAGACCACGAGCTTTCAAGATCCCCAACAATAACACACGTATCAAGATACACAAATAACCCAATACTCAGAAATATTAACCTCCTGTAGTACATTAGAAGTATGATCAGGAAAAATAAATTAATACTGTTCACAATCAACCATTTTAAGATAAGATTATTAATCAGAGTAATAGTCAATTAAAAACTTCCTTCCAAAAGTGTACCCAACTAAACATAAATATTATTTTTGAGCACCAGTAAATGTTTTAGTATTAATTGTATTAATTGTAACTATCATGAACACAATTAAGAAATAAACTCAAATTTAGAATAATATCTATGCATTCTCAATATTACAATAATTGAATTTTATTAAGTTCAATATTTAAGATCACACATATAATGTTTTTGATATATTAAATAAAGTTAATTTCGTTGATATTATTTAAGTATTTTAGAGTATTATAAAAATAGATATAAGAATTTAAGATTTGAAGAAGTATTAATTGATCTAATCTCACTAATAATGTTTCATCAATAATAGAACCAATGATCCCAGAAAAATATATCTTCTAACACTAATAAAATATCAACATGCAAAGAACAATACTTATAGCCGTACACTGAAACCAAAGAGTATCCAGATTAATAAGAGTTAAACATTCGTGGAAAAGAATAGGCAGCTCTTATCGTTACTAATCTATAAGGACTTCTACTGGGATTTAGAGATGGCTTAATCTAATAGTTTATTTTATTCATAGAGAATAGCTTTTGTGGGTGTTCTTACCATATGGTATGTGGAGTGAAAGGATTTTTAATCTATGTACGGCCTACTTTTCGTAACTATTTTTTTTGTGCTCTAAAATACTGTCATTCATCGAAACACCTTTGCTGCGCTTTCTGTAGGACACAAATTCAACCAAATAGGAATAGTTTGGGTCAAGTTCTTTTGGCCTATTCAATGACTTTTGTCATTGTTGTGCAAGAGTATATTAGAAATTATCAGTTTGTTGTGAAATATGTACAACACTGAAATATCTGTGCTTTCCCCTGCAAGCTCATAGATTCCAAAATCAAGAATAGTTTTTCACATTTTGTTTTTCTCAGATCGTCTTTAGCTGTGGCAACCTCCCGTTTACAGTTATGAATCTCCATATCACGCATCTTTAGCTCTCTGGTAAAATTCTTGTTCAATCAATATAGAATTGAAGAGTTAATTAATTGATCTCTTCCACAACAAGACGTGTCTCGGCCTAAGTGATACTGGTGACGTTAACCGGAATATCTTTATTTTGCAGGGCCTTATTAGCTCGCTCTACAACAAAGGCTTGCCATTCCAAATTATTGGCAACGGTCAATTGGTCTGCCATAGTGCACTGAATACAATTTTCCCTTTGATATTAATTAAAAATAACAAACAACTGTGAGGTCAAAATTTATACTACTAATCAGACAATATTGCTGAGGTTGTTGTATATAAAAACACTCTTAAATAATAATTCAACACATAGAATTATTCATATGAACATGAGTTGAGACAAAACCAACTTAGTCCAACTTAGTATCTTACTACCATCTGATCACTGGAACTGAAAGTATCCAGACCAGTTTATATTAGACCGTGGTATGATTGTGCTTATTCTACTGGCTTCCTTCCATCTTATTCTATAATAATCTTTTAATCTTACGGTCTGACACTTCCGTGAATATGAACTGATATGAAGAGATCAATTGACATTACCAACATTTTATGTCAAAGGACAACGTGGTTCTTATTAACATTTGATGATAGTTATGATAATAAGTGAATATTACAAATTGTTTAAAATAATGCTTGAAGTGAAAATAGATATTAGTTTTACCAAATGTATGTGCGTTTAGTCTACAGCCATTTTATTTAGAGTAAATAGTCTCTTGGAAGTCCTTGTCGCTCAGTTAAAATACTTGTGGCTGACGGACTTCCGTCCGTCTTGATACATAAACACAGGTACTACATCAGCTTATCTTTTAGAAACGAAGTGAATTTAGCTAACCTGACCTGACACTAGAAACCAAAATCCAAATGTTTAGTATTCACTAGTTGTTGTTTTTTTTGCAGGTATACCCCGATTACAAATAGTGACGCTAGTACTCAGACCGTGGGACATATCGAGACATATCTGATCACCCCACTTTGCTGCAATGCTTTAAATAACTATAACTACCCGGCCTGCAGTCATATACACACACAAAACAAAATAGCCTGATTTCAGTTTGTACATAATTTTGATTTAAAAAAAAAAACATTTAACGATTTTTAACACTTCTGAAACACAATACTAATATAAGGGTGTACGGTTCACTCCAAAAATGTCAGATTGGTTTTCCATTTTTCTGAAGTGGAAGAGCATTTTGCATGAAAGTGGAGGCCTTCATCAGCCAAACTTTTATCGGGTAGATTTACGGCCCACCAAAATTTGCCGCTCTTAAAGCTTGCCACCATAGGCTGGATGTAGCCTACTTGGTCTAGTGATAAATCCACCCCAGAGTATAGGCTTACAGACAACAATTAGCAAACCATAATTTTCAAAACTTATATACAAATATTTATTTTCTGTTAATATAATATTTTAAATTTCAACGCAAGGATATAATGAAATATAAACGCGTTCACGCTTTCACAAAGCAACGTATCAATACAAATATATCTATATATATTTTTTTATTAATTAAATAAATCCAGGATTAAATGAAACCATGAGCTTTTTAACTAGATAATTTTATTTCAATCATTACCTATTTCACATCTTCTACCAAGGGTTTCCCTCTAGTTTTACTCCAGGATACTGTGAGGGTAAAACTGTCAGTAAGCGCGGGCTGAATTTAGCCCACGGGCCACCAGTTGAATGACACTGGTCTAGGTAATAATTCTTAGATTAGAATTGACCACTGGGGAGGGGAAGATTGGGGATCGAATACAGATCGGGTGTAGTGAGGTGGCATTATATAAATGTTTTCAAACTCTCTTTATGCTCAAATACGAATATACTGTCTCTATTTTATACCTTCCTCATTGTTACACCATTAGACGATTAAAAATAGGTGAATATCCCAAAAAGGAACCAGAAACGATGTAAAAACAACAACTATACAACATTTTACTTGCAAAGAAAACCATATTTATACTGTTTGGACCCGCCTTGGTGGCGTAGTTAGTTAGCTAACTTGCTAGCTTCGTGTTGAGCTAAACCGCCGAGGACGGGGAGGTCGAGGTTATAATCTCGCTTACGTGAACTGAGGGCAGTTTTTCCTAAATGGTTTTACATTCTTCCTCCACGAAAATGTGGGTTCACTTCCTATAAATTCAACCTTCCCAATTCCCAACCCATTAGCATACTTAGTACTTATGCGTATAGCCAGAAAGTGTATTAAGATGCAGTGATAGATAATAATAATATTAATAATAATAAATGATAATCTGTCTGATGTTGACAACAAAATAATTATAAGAGGTTATGATATATGTGTTCTGGTCAGGTGTACTTAGTGTGATATTTTAGAATATATGAATATTGCGTACCATTATAATTGCATAGACCCAAGGAAAAGGGACTATTGCGTACAAATGTGTATTTTTCTATCTGATTTGTTCAATTTAAATGATTGATATAAAGAATATAAAACTGTGTAGAATATTTTTACTTCACCCCACTAAACCATCGGCATGGGGGGTTTATTTCCTCCCAGAATCATTAGCAAACCTTTTTTTTAAAAAAAAACCTAAGCTTACCTAGGCTAACCTGAACTAACATAACCTGAGCTAACCTAAATTAACCCAAGCTAACATAAACTAGCCTAAGCTAACCTAACCCACTTTCAATCCAGGGTGTACGCAATTATCACTCCGAAGCTGGCCCCTACCTGGGTCGCCTACCTGCGAGACCCTTTGGTTGCAATTGTCGCGGTACACAATGATCAGGGCACCATAGTTTTTATTAAAATAAATAGCCTTCCTTCTCTCTTTAGCCAGAACAAAGAACTACTATTCTGTTAAATTTTACACGCCATTACCCTGCTTTGGTTGTGTAAATTTGCGAGTAGTCCAGACGTGTTTACAAATACAGGGTAGAACCGAAACAATCAGACGATCAGTAACTTGTAAATTAACATTTCAAATGAAAAATTAAGTATTCACTTTATAAATAAAAGCAAATTACAAACTACAGGTTTTCACATTTTCTATATAATATCACTCAGCTTATCTGCACCGGACGTCAGGCAGACCTTACCACATTGCCCATCACGTTCATCAGAATAGATAGTTCAAATGTTTCCACCCCACCCTGTATAAATAAATGTTAGGACACATTCGCACAAGTATTCTATTATTGTGTTCTATAGTTTGGAAAAAATATATTTAACGGATTACTCTAAACTACCCTTAGTTATGTTTTCCCATAAAAAAAACTTCATTTCTTTATCGAAATAAACTCTCTTTATAAATTCAAGTTAATCAAATCGTTCAAATAATTTTTACATCTAAAAAAAATTTAGTTTAAAAAAATAATAATTCCTGTTAACAGGATTAAGATAAAATTATGTTTAAGAACACAAGGTTAGCTATATAGCATCACGCTATTTCATCAACGAGTGAAACAGTGCAAAAAATAAGTCAGTGCTGTTGAATTTGCGTTTTATATTTGTAACAATTCAGATATATTAATTTTAAATTTTTAAATCCTATTTATAAGTCTTGTTTGAAACGAGGGGTTTGGAAATATCAACATACCCGCTATAGATCTTCTTGGTAACGAGTGTTTGGGATGTTAGTTTTCAGTAATTGTATGCATTCACATTATAAGGTAGCCGGCCTTCTGGTATAGTGGTCAGAGAACTACAAGTCCTGGGTACGATTCCCAGTTGGTACCGGGGTATATTTCTCTAAAGGAAAATAGTGCCAATGGTCAAAGGGGTTTGGCTGATTAGGATTAAGTTAGGTAAGGATTATCATTGGTTTCACACCCTCATATTCCCCATCACCATCCCCTCGTCTTATTGGGAATTGTAAGGAGTCTCTACGGAAAGGATGTACTAATGGTACATTTGAGAACCCCCTGGCCAACGGTACATTAGTACTGGCTAATCTTTCCACCAACTGGGCTACAGATTGATGTAGCTCAGACACGCAATTATTATTATTATTATTATTATTACCAGAAGGTAAATAGTGTTCCTTAACATATAAAAAATACCCATAAGTAACCAACCAATCATTTGTTCTTTGATATACATAGATAGTTATGGGTTTATATTCATGAATAGCAAACAATGCATAACGCCCAGAAAAAAAAATTCATAGTTAAAATACGATTTATATTTAAATGTATTGAATAAAGTGTAATGGTATTTGCATGGATACAGAGTTAAAAACTATTTTGGAAGAATCACCCTCAGTACACCAGAACGATACTGGAACCGTAAGCAGCTTAGTCTACTGCAATAGTGACGCCTCAGACCAAGCGACCACTGAAACGGGTGTCTAATATTTAATAATACCTATGTCTTTATAATTGTTCATCGACACAATTCCTCCGAGTAAAAGAGCCACTTTTAGTGTATTGAGGCTGGGTCCTAAATGTAGGTATTTTTTAAAGTTATTTTATGGTTTTTCGTGTAAGCCAGGATTATTTATTTTGTTTATTTGATAGCAATATTAAACTTTTTATTTTGTTGTTCATTGCAACAATGTTTCATGCAAGAGATCCACTGATCGCGTTCTTACATTTTCGCCTTAAATTTAGCTATGTTTCAGTTATTTATTTCGGTATTTGTCTCAACTATATGTATTTGACTTTGTTTCTTTGATAGTACGAGTATATTTAAACTATATTTGGTGTTTATTGCAACAATGCCTCCAAGTTGGAGAGCTGCTGTTAGCGTGCTTGAATTTGTGTCATAAATTTAGGCATGTTTCCAGATATTTTTATGTTGTTTATTTTGAATTAGCTTATTTAGTTTTGTTTATTTGTACCAAACCAACAGCACAATTTTATTTGTTGTGATAGTGTGCTTATTTTATAGCGCTTATTTGAATTAGCTTAATTTTTGTTTCTTAAATAATAACTATCTACAGATAATAGAACTCAAAAGATTGTCTGCGCATTCGAATTCTCTTCGTGCTTTCCCTTTATCTGGATAGTATCAACACCAATAATACTTAATTATTAATTTTAGAATATTTGTCTGTATGTCCTTTCGTTTGTTGCCAGTAAACATAAAAAATACTCATCGTTCTTTTTTTTAAATTTCTGAACACTCGTCTTATAGAAGGAAATGACTTGACGCGCAAACGAACGGGGAAATGTTCCTAATTATTATTTGAGATTATCAACGCTTATGACCATTGTATTTAGAACACTGACCTCTGTATTCCGTGGAAAATAACGGCAGTTAGGGTTTTGCACGTTGTCAGTTGCTACCAAGCAAGTGAGTGAGCAGAAAGCTTCGAGCCCAGAGCAAAAGCAGCATTGTCGAGTAAAGTAAAGGCGGGCGACATGCCAGCACGGCTTTTCTTGTGGCAAACCAATGGAGCGTGTCCTTTGGTCACGCCATCGCGAGCTGCCTGATTGGATTCAGAGCATACACAGGCAGACACACGGTGTTCTACTACCACCAACCATACTCTTAAATTCTTGTTTGGGTAAATTTTGATAGTAAAAAAAAATGTTGAGGCACCTCTACAACATAGTCAGATATTATAAATATTTTAGGGTTATTTCTCAATTTATACTTTCTTCAAAATAGGGTTCATCTTTATATTCCAAGCAAAGGTAACTAAAACATTAGATTATCTTCTAATTTTCAACATTCAGCAACAAGTTTAATCTCTACGTAACAATAAATTATAACTTAGTGTTAAGATAATTCATTAATCTTGACATTTGACAATCTATCTAATGCACAGACCTAAATATCTAAGATATATTTTTATTCTAAATTTTGAGAAAATGGATGACTCTTCTAATACAAAGGCAATGATAAATAATATTTAGGATAATTTGTCGATTCTCACTTTTGACTTTGTTCTATCTTAGCTATCAGAAGTAATACGTATGGGGAGCTGTTTTGAAATGCCTTGTTAATACATAGAAATGTACATTTATGTATATTATGTATATTTTTATTATTTTGTAATTTTTTTTAAAGTTATTTTTACAAAAGTAAGATATTATTTATATGAAAATAATAATTAAAATATTATTTACAATACTCGTTTAGAAAATTAGTTATATAAGACCACAAACACTAAATATCTTACCCCGTTTATCACACACGACTGATTTCCCCCTTTGGCGAAGATTTTTTTTTCTGTAAGGCGTGTACTCAAATAAAATGAGTTTACTCCACTATTAACAATGAACTAAAACTATAAAACACAACCAAGTTTTTTATTTTTTTCAAGATAAGCAAAGGTAGGCCTATTAACGTTCAATAATTGTTTAAATATTTACATAAATCATTGGACTAGAATAAACATGGCCATTTTTTTCTTAAGAAATGGAAACTACCTAATGGTCATAAATCTTTGTTTAAAGCGATCGAGCTAGGTTTTATTATGGTATTTATAGACACTTAAACACCTGCATTTCAGAAGCCACGAACTTGTTAACTGCAGACAATTGTGAACTTTACATTTATTTTCTTACGAATGGGAATTTGGATTATATTTTAGAAACACGATGATATTTTTCTGTTGATGTTAATAACATTTTTTCCCCTTAGAGTCCCGTCTTACTACCCGTTCGGTTTATACGCCAATAACATATTATTAATTTGTTAGTACTATTTTATAGGTATTGATAATATCTATCAAAAGTGACCGCTGTAATGTATGAATACTTGAATAATTTTTTCCTAGCTGACATATATGTTAATTAGTAGAGAAATTGGGGTATACATACACATTTTTTCCCACTGCATCCTAACACCCATTAAAACTATACGTAGGCTAATCACGCTATTGGGGTATTTGTGAGTAAGCTTCATTTGAGAGTAAATGTATGATAACTTGCGTGGGGTGAGAATGAATAACTAATTAGGTAGAAACACACTTGTTTCACCCTGCTAGTATTCGAACCCTCGCCTCATTATAACTGAAAAAGAACTGTAAGGTGTTTCTATATACTCCGCATGTACAGCAATGATAGTTTGAACTAGAATTAGACTCCTGTTTGTTCTAGCGCAAGTTATTCACTTTGTGGCTTATCCCTGCATCCAAGCAGGAAGTTTATTTAAAATTTCATTATTGGTCACATGTTAACTAGGTTGTGTAGAAAACTGTGAATTCTCAAATGGTCATTGTTTATCTTGTATTAGGGTAAACATCTCAATAACTATATTTTTATAAACCTTTTTGCTAAGGAAATGTTTATTAGTGATGTAATGGGAGACTGATTTTGCTATTAAATTGAACACTCCATAATTTTCAAAATTCTATGTAATCTCTCATATTAATTAACCTGGATAGTCAAGAGCTTACTTTACTTGCATTAATCAATCGACTTGAGCTACCCTAATAATTCCAACAACCAGAGCGTTTGTGCCTTATCAGATTTTGAACAACTTTTCGTTTGAGGATCTAACATAAAGTTATTTATTTACCTTTGTCTATAGATAAAGTTAACCCCAAATCCTACGTAGCTTAAGTCTTGGTAATATTAAATCTTTAATACCACTAATAATATAATAATACCATGCTATTAAGGGCTATATATCGTCTGATTCACAACACCAACGTGATGAGATTTTCAAGGATTAAGACGATCTCATTAATAATTTATTTCACGCTAGAGCAACCATTGACTTTTTTGTTCTAAAATATATCGCTTGGACTTATTATTATTCTAACTAGAATTTAATAAATATTATTTTATTGTATATTATTTTTAAAACTGAAATCAGATACAAATAAAAAATACAAAAATGGTAATTTAAAACATGTCTCAAAAATTACAAAAAAAAACTACGAAAATTTATGCCACAAATACATTTTGGAAACATTTTACATCATGATTAATAAATATTTGCATTATAATTTATTGTTTATATATTAGCTCATATTAGTTGAAACAAAATTAATAATAGATGTCTAGACTTTAAATAAAACAATTTAAGATGGTTCATTTGACCAAGAGAACATTTTAAATTTTGTTCTAATGCTCCAGATATAATCAACTATATATTTTTACTAAACTATATTCATGTTACATGTTTTAATTATTAAGTATTCTTCGGATATATATCCTGAAAGGCCAGTAAGAGGTGGTGCGAAATAAAAACTATAGGGTAGTATTGTATTACCTCTTCTAATTATAATGAATTGGATAAACTTACATCGATTGGATATTTGGAAAAGGGTGATATATAAAAAAATTCCTATTAAAAAGTAAAGAAAATTTTAATAAACAAGAAACTTATAGAATTGAAACTACTAAGAAAATTTAAGGTTTTAATTCTATAATCTTATTTTATAGCCCAGAATATTTTATTTCAAGGTCATTTTATAGACAGTATCATGTTGTACTGAAGTGCCCTGTCAAATTTTAAAATTAGTTAAAACATATTTCAATAAAATTAAATGTGATATAGTGATAACATTTGACGCTCTTTCTTAAAGTATTTTTGGTATGTTTTCAAAATAAGTGTTAATGAGAATTCTTAGATGACTTACGAAGTTTCACCAACAAAATATATGATTTAATATCGCTAGATGAATAATCAATTTTAACTGCTTCCAACTTTGTAAATAAAATATGCTGGAATGATATTTAAATTTTAAGGGTTGATTAATATGAATTACATATTTAACTAACGAGAAATTCAGTAATAATTAGCTTTAAGAATATTGGGATTCCTTGTTGACGAGTTTTGAACTTACCTTGATTATTTTGACAGTTGGGTGGATTTAAATCGTAAAATCAAAAAAATACTTTTGACAAAATTTGAATAATTTCTATTGTAGATAAAGAAGTCCTCTTTTATTTAATAAATTATTTTTTAAATAAAAAGTTTTAATCCAAACAATATATCGAAATTGAAAATAATACATATAAACAATAGTTCGGCCTATTTCCTTGATAAGTGATATACTTATGACATATATTTATAATATGTTAAAAATAATACGTATAGTTACTAAATAGTCAATTTTTAAATGATACATGTTTTACCATTTAAAAAATATATATATTAAATTTCGATAAATATAATATAATCATATTTAGGCTCATCCAACCTAATTAATTTCCTTAATCAAAAATGTATTTCTAAAAATAAAAGATAATGATATATATATGTCAAATACTTAAATAAAATCAATAGTAATCTAATACAAAGCTTGTATGATAATACTAAAGTTTGACAAACCTTTCAGAGTTATTTTTGTAATAAAAGAATGTATAAGGAAACAAAATTGTTAACATTTAATCAGGTTAAACAATTATAATTTATATTGTATGTAATGAATAGTAATATTCACCCTCTTCTATTTTAAAAGGGCATGGCTATTACTTAAAAAAACATATATTCTATATAAGAAACAATTTATAGATGAATTTCACCCTTCTTTGCCATTCGCCCTTCCCTAACTTATTCGGGCTACTGAGGGCGTGTGGATTAGATAACAATTTTTTTTTTTCTTATATAAATGAAGTGTAAAATTACTAATAAGTGTGGACCCTCAAGAACATTATGAGTGGTAAATAGATTCACTCTAGTCTTTTTTTAAATCTACGGTTCTTAGAAAGGTGATTGCATTAAATAAATAAAAAAGAAGTGAACTAGTAAACAGGATGATACGACGGAAATGAGTTTCAATGGAACACGTTCATGGGAAGTACTAGCATTTACTTACTTATTTTACAGATGAATACCTCGATCTTATCTCGTTTTGTGAATAAAGGTCTATGGTTATCACGGACATACCTAAATCTACGTGGAATGAATTATTTCCTTGTTTTAAATTAATGAAGATAAAGAAAGTTCATATAATATGACATTTAGCTTTAATTATTTTATTCTTTAGTTATATGCTAACTGCATATTAAAAACGTGTAAAACTAAACCTTTCAAATATAAATAATTATATTTCTATTCTAATATCATAAGATTTTTAATATGTTATTAAAATTAACAATGATATGTTTGGTAGAATGTTTTTATGAACCAACATTACTTTCAGAAGTTCTTAGCTTTAACTTTAGCTGTTCCTAGTTTATTTAAATATATTAAATTGATTACTTCGACTTTCTAACATATGTTAAAATACTAAGTTTAATGTTTTTGATTACATTTCTAAATCGACCTCCCTGGGTTAAGTCTGTTTGTAAATCGTGATACTCCACACTAATGAGTAAGAACTCTTCAATTAAATTAAAACGGAAGTAGTACTATAACAATAAAATATCGATAGAAAATAATTTTTATAAAAAACAAGTGAACTATTACAAAATATTGAACATTATTATAACTCAGCACTTTGTACGTTACTGTATACTTCGTTGATTTATTTTTAACTAAAGATTGGGACATTATCGTTTCAACTAGCATTGTTAAAAAGTTTGATAAACGCTTATCTATCTATTTTTTTAAATACTACGATCCTACTTATTTCATCTTAATATCATTTAACATTATTATCAGTATGATTTCATACAAACAAATTATTTTTCTAGGGAGAGTTACAGTTCTATCTTACATTCTAACCTACTTTATGGCACTAGGGATTTCCACACTTACAAAAGTATGCAACCTATCCCTATCTTGAGCTAGTTCTGTCCAGTCCACCTCATTACACCCTGTCTCTTTCAGGTCCATTCAAATGCTATCTTCCCATTTGTGTCTAGGTCTTCCCATTAGTTCTGCCCATTGATTTTACCAGTTAATAACCTGAACATGGTTCTAGATATATTCATTTGTGATGCCTTTCTTGCCCACGGTAATTTACAAGACCTGATAATATTAACAATTTATCATGTTGAGTACAGGATAAGTAAACCATCATTATGTAACCTCCTTTATTCAACATTATCCTAATCCCTTTGTGGAATAAATATCTTTTTAAGCAACTTTTTTCGAATATCCTTAATTTATTTTCGTCATTTAATGTAAGAGACCACATTTCACACCCATAGAGAACAACCGGTAAAATTATGGTTTTGTTTATCACGAGATTTACATTTCTTTGAGCCAGGCGAGTTGTCAATAACATGCTGACAGAGTAGTAGCGTACACTTCCCGACTGTATTGTTTCCCTAATTTCCACTTCGGTTACTCTATTGCGAGGTAGAATAATTGTTCCTAAATATGTACTGTTCTTCCTACAAAGTTGAATTAAAAATATATATTTGGAGAAAACTACATCATACATGGTACACTTAATTTCTAATTATTTAGATATTTTTTTCAAAATTCTATCTTTCTAATATCTAAGCCATAAGTGTGTGATGGCCCTAACCAGTGTAGCAGGCCTTGGTGCACATAAATATAAAGTTAGAAATAAATTATTATAATAGTACTTGTCCGCTCAAAAGTGTCTCTAAAATCATTTTTTAAATTAATGGAACATTTCTCACCTTTCTTCGGCTGGACAGATAAATGTAGAGATGACGTGATCAGATATGACTTGATGAATTGACATGAAAGTTCCTTGACGATTATTGAGGGTTCAAATAATCTGTTATTTTTGAACATCGCTGCTTTGCTGTAGCATTTCTTAGCCAAATAAATGTGCCAAAGACATATATTATAAAACTATTGGTGGTTTGATAAAAAAAAATCATTAAGTTGCACAATATTTTGGGGTATAGGCCTAACCATTCATAACTACCCCGATATCTTCTCTAGCAGCACTGTTAATTCATTGGATTAATATTTTTCTTATTTAAATGTATTATTATTATTAGCACCGCGTCTTACTACCCGTTCGGGTTACACGCACTTACGCTAATGTGTAATGGTAGGGTGATTGTGAGATGAAATGGAGGACCTACAGTTTAACGTGGAATCCGAACCACGGTGGTGGCCTGGCATTCCCCACATTCACAAGAGATCTTGTCAGAGGTGAAGGAAGGGTTTGGTAATCAGATAAATCTGTGCAGGGACCGAGGATAGAACCCCAGCCGCCAGCATAGAAGTCTGACACCTTACCCCTAGACCGCCAGGTCACCATTATTTAAATGTAAGTGATGGAAATAAATATTTATCCTGTACCTTCATAAGCCACTGGTCGTATTATCACATAACTTAAATACTAACCTAATTATTGAACAGCCACAGATCTAGTCTCCTGGCCGTCACTGCATCAATTTTACCAATGATAAATATTTGGACAATGGCATTAATTAAAGTCAAGAATCTTAATTTAGTAGGCACGCGCGCGCGCATACACACACACACACACACATACACATACACGGCTAATTGAGCTAAGTTGTTGGGCTTAGATGACCTTATCAATTGATTTTTATGTCGAAATTTCAAATTCTACTAGAGTACAGTAAAAAATACTTCAAAGGAACCTATATATCGATAAATGAGACTGTGACAAACTGTCGTGACTCAACACGTGTCAAACTTTGTACAGCGAATGTTGCGTGACATCGGATCGTCTCCCGAGGCCATAGGGGTATTTAGAAGAAGTAGAAACCAGTAGCAGACTCGCTATTCCGTTAATCATCGAGCTATTATAGAAGCATGTAACCTGTTCGAGAATCTTCTAGGGCTTGGATTCACTTGTATTTTTTAAAGGATATTTAAATAATCGGTGGAAAATGTTGTTTTTTAAGTTCTTAATTCAGGTGGGATATTGGTGTCACACATTAGTTCTTAATAGGTCATTAAAATAAACGTATGTACACAGTTTAGAGTTGAGTGGATTATATTCAAATATGATAGAATAAATGGAATAAAAGCTCGTCAAAAATTCATCTTGTAATAATTGTGAATATGTGTTTACTTTTTAATATACTCTGAACATTAAAAACATACTGAATTGTTAATATTTCCTATAAAACTTTGTAAAACACTTTTTATTGACTTTCTTAGTACAATCAAGTGTATACGTTAATCCTTTCCATTTCGTTGAAATATATTAATGTTATATAGTTTAGAGTGTTTTAACTTTTTTTTATCACCGTGTCTTACTACCCGTTTGGGCTATAAGAATACGAACTAATTACGTTAATTTGTAAGGAATGAGGAAGTTTACTCACATTGATTGAAAGGAAAGTGAAACAAAATGTAGGAGAAACCACTCTCTACTCAGTACACTCACCGGGATTTTTATTTATCTATTAAATTTCCAGATATAACATTTTGATTGATCTATTCTTGATACCATAGATTATTTATCATTCAACTGGTTTCAAGAGTAGTTTCACAACTTATCATTTTTACACAGTGGTCTTGAAAACTTAACGCTGAGTAAAGAAAATCTTCCTTCCACCATCACGCCAGAGCAGAGCTAGGACAACAGTGCTCTCTCTACCTGGCAGTCCCACCTTCCTCCCTAATCCCCTCCTATGTGCGCATGCGCACAACAGTCAAACAACACGTCGCTGGCACTGTGAAGCACACAGTTTCATACAAAGATTTCTGTATCTTTTTCATAAACTGGGGGATGGCTACTGAAGTACTGACATTAAGCTTAAGGAATGTATATTGTACTACAAAAATAAAGAAAGAATTAAAGAATAAAGGACTCATTATTTTAACTGTTATCGATAATGTAGAGTGGAAATAGGGGGTGCTACAGTTCCTCAGTGCCTATACATGAGCCGCCACTGTATGGTTTATACAAAATCTCAATTACAATCCAAATTAAATTTTTTTTAGTATTCACACTAAATTTTAAAATATTGAAGGTATTTAGTTTTCCTTGACATAGGATATTATAATTGTGATGATTGCGTGGTATAAATTAACTGGTATTTGTTAAGTATTCCATGCAGGCTATGAGATTAAATTAAAACCGTAAACTTTATTTTATTTAAGGTATATTTGTTAATAAGGGTTTTCTTGTTTTCTGTTGGTGTTGTGCTCGGTTAGTTGTTAATCTTTACTTTAAAATAAAAATAACTTTATGATTGTAATGGATTTTTGATATCATCTCCTTCATATTTGTAAATTTTTTGCAAAAATTTTATATCATCAACATTGAAGACATTTATTTTTATATATAAATATATTTTGTTGAATTATTTGTAGGGTTTCCTATGAAGTACAAATTTTAAGTAAGTATTGTTTGGGTATGTAAACATTGCGATGGTATTTTTGGAACCCCTTTAGTAATTTCTCGCTACTTTACAGATAGACAAAATATTGTTATCGTCAAAAAATTCGAACCCAAGATGTTGATGAATGTCAACGTTTCATGAACCCGCGAACCATAAGAAGGGGTTTATGCTATGCCGTCTGTCTGTGTTCTTCACTCTGATTCCTACACTTCCATCACAGATTAGTCCTTAAAATATGAGCGAATAATAATCACCCCGGACACGGGATTATTCCTGGATAGCTCAGTGGCAAGATCATTTGCGTACCAAGACAAACGATTCGAGTGTCCAGGTGTCTTGTTTTCAATTTAAAGAATACCACATATTTATAGTGCGTCTCATCATAGACTAAAAACACGTTGCGGGTTCATTATTTATTTGGTAAACTAAGCATTACCACGATGTCTATACGGTTTATACTACCAATAAAATTAATTATTTATAATATATAAGCACAATATGAATATAAAGATGCATATAGCCCAAACGAGTACTTTGAAATGGCGTTAACAAATATATTATGGCCAATACAATAAATCACATGGTAATTTACTTAAGTTAACAAACACAAATAATTTATTGTCTGAGTAAGGCTGTATATATTAAAATTATTTCATATATTCATAGGTAGTATTGTACAGAACCTAGATATAATATAATATTCAAGTAAGTTATTTACCAAATAACATAATCAATTCTCTGGTGAACATACTTTACTAAAATGGGACTCACATCTGTGGTCGCATCATCTTAGGAGTCACTCTTGTATTAGACTGGATTGATGGTGACAGGGAAATATGGGCTAGAATCCCGGGCGGCGTACTGAAGATGGTTTATCCTAAATAGTTTTCCAATATTCCTCGACGAAAATGCGATTACATTTAACTACAATTAAATTTAAATCTTCTCTATTTAATTAGCTTTATAAGAGTTTGCGTTTGATTTGAAATGACAGAATACACGATGACAAACATAAAACATAATACACATACATATATGTAATCTGTCACCTCTCTCTTTAATGTGGGCATATGTTAATTAGCAGAAGGTAGATTACAACATTTCTTAGCCTTGTCTGGTGAATTCAATCAATTGATGGGGGTTGACCAATATAAGTGCAACTCCTATTAGCAAAACATTAATTATTTTAAGAACCTTCATTATATTGCTCTAAAATAATTCTCTTTAAATGTAAATATCTGGCTTTTTTTTTAAATACAAATTTAGTAATTAATGTCATCACTAAGTTTATTTAATTAATTTTCTCCTTTGTGAGTATAAATATCAAATAAAAGAAGTGCACCCACATTAGTGTCAATAAATGATGGTTACATAATAGCATACTCGTACACAACCTGGGGAGAACCACCCCCCCTGTGCACCATGTCAAGACCTCTTCGTGTCCCGATATACTGCTCTTGTGAGCCTGATGCCTTAGAATATTTGATCACTGATGTGTTTGATACATTTTAGTTGTTGAGTCAATATAACCTTTAATTTATAAAATAAACCGTTAATTATCTAATACTTTTATTTGTATCATAATATTGTATAACAGATTGTATTTAGCTAACAAATAAACGTGTAACTATAATAATTATAACATATTTTTTTGTATTTTGTATTCTGTATTTGTTGTAAAATAATGTTTTCTTTTTTTGCAGGTACATTTTCTAAGTTCTATTGCATGAACTATCATCAGCGGGTATATACGTAAGTACAAAATTAGTACATTCTTAAAGGTATAAAAAAACTTTTAATTGTATTTATTTATCCGCATATGAGAAACGTCTTGGCTAGATAATGTAAAAGTACACTTATTTGAAAAAAAAATTGATGTTATCTATCATAACATTTTAATGGGTATTTTTAAAGAGATACTATGCTATTTATCACATGCATCAACGTTGTTTAATCTAGGTAGACTTGTTAAAATAGTAGTTCTTCGAATATTAGGCTATACTTTGCTATTTCAATTCTAAAAACGATAAGTTTGTCATTTTCAGAATTATTTCATGCGCCTATCATCACTACAGTGTTTAAACTAAATATCTCCTAAAATTTCTCCTTGGATAATAAATTGATATTCTACCTTTGTGAAAGTTAAAAAGAAATATAAGTTAATGCTTTATTTATTAGAAGATTAAATTCATATATGGTAACCATTGTTCACGTGGTTTAAGACGTTGCTCACTTGATATATGTCAACAATTTTAAAAAAATTCTCTTTTGGTACTCAATCATATATTTCTACATACCTAA
Organism: Timema douglasi; assembly: GCA_901482245.1. NCBI lineage: Eukaryota > Metazoa > Arthropoda > Insecta > Phasmatodea > Timematidae > Timema > Timema douglasi. The sequence continues at coordinate 48,777 of CABEEJ010001780.1, read as the reverse complement.
TCACACCATTCCTGACGGGGTAGGCAGGAAATTGTGAATATATCATAATTATAACTTCGCACTTAATCCATCTTCACTAACTTTCTCCACACTTCTCTAGCCATTGATACACACTTCACTTCACTTCACCAACATCCATACACCGAGTAATACATATTATTTTATTCTTAAAACTCTTAACGCTTCTTTATTTTCACATATTCATCTACAACATTTAAATCATATATTAAACGATACACCTTTTGATTTAAAACCATATTAAAACATTTCCGGATTATAAAACTAAGTGCAATCTTAGTCTGGTCTCGGTTGAAAGAATATCCTTTTAAATATTTGTTAAAAATGGCTAACGCATTTGGCAGTTAGCGTGAATTAAAGTTTTGAACAGACAGATGAAATGTAAAGCAGTCAAGTTAAAACAGAACATCGCTACGTTTGGTCAACTAAAAGAGATCCGAAAATCCTCGAGGAAAAGAATTTTTATATTACACACTCAACCGAGATTGATCCCCGACCTTCCCGTCACTTGCAAATCAGATAAAATTAACTTAACATTTAGACACCACGCCCACCCATGCGGGTAGGTGAATTTTGTGGTAGCTCTTTCACTAGTTATTTCTTAATAGTTGTTATTCTTGAAGTACAGGTTTCTCTACTCAATTAAGTATTAGGATATATATTTATATATTTTTTATGAGGTGTAACTATCAAAAGTAAAGGGAGATGCTCTATAAGCCTGGACGTATATGGTTGATGACAGAGGATATTGGCTAAAAGGGCTCGCCTGATGAAGCACCAGACGTGGGCTCGCTGGACAATACGGGTGTGAGTGATGGTTGCCCACAGCCCACATCACAAAGACCTGAAACAACATGTCACACTATCAAACGTGTGGACACTTCACAGGTTCACTAACATGTTTTCCTCTTCAGTATCAACCCCCCCCCCTTCCCTTACCACAACATTTCCCTTACTGTAGGAACAGTTTCTCAAACCATAGACCTAGTTTATCAGGGCTGTGAATTGTTGGATCAGTCTAGCAAAAGTTTTGGTGAAATCACAAATTGAAAGATCAGTTTAGCAAAGGTCTTGGTAACTTCATAAAGTGTAGGATCATACTATCAAAGGTTTTGGTAACTTCACAAAGTGTAGAATGAGTCTCTCAAAGATTTTGGTAAAATCACAAATTGTATGATCTGTCTAGCAAAAGTTTTGGTGAAATCACAAATTGTAGGATCAGTATAACAAAGGTTTTGGTGAAATCACAAATTGTTTGATCAGTTTAGCAAAGGTCTTGGGAACATCACAAATTGTAGGATCAGTTTACCAAAGTTTTAATAACTTCACAAAGGTGTATTTTTTAATGGTTTTTAACCAAACCCGTGGAATATTTGTCAGTAGACCTGACTACTGACTTAGTGTTCCTCAAAAGACTTGTCTTAAATATAAATGTAAGTAGAAATAGTTTCTTTTTATGGATGTCAGATATGCGCATTCATAAAAAAACATTGATTGCGGGTCGAGTTTAATTTTGCATAAGGCAGTCACCGACCAAATATTATCTTGACATAGCAATATTTCTCAATAACAATTTATTTTATTAGAATAAAATATTATTTAAAATTTATTTGCGTCTAAAAATTATATCAATAGTTTGTTTATCTATTAAATTATGTTTTAAATTATAAATTAATTTAACAAAGATAATTGATCAGTATTCGTTCATTTTGTCTGCTTCTCTTAATTCTCTCTCTCTATAAGTATATATATATATATAATTCGATTTATAGATATACATATACATCTATAATACGATTTATAAATATAGCTTTATTTATGGTATATATATAAATTTATAGTTATAGATCTACATTTATTTTTATTCTTATATATTTATTGTAATTGTTTGGTGGGGCCTAATATATTTATATATATAATATATGTAAATATATTTTCACATATTAATATGTATTTATGTGTATTCACATATATACATATACATTTACTTATATATATATATATATATATATATATATACATACTATTATATATTTTTCAAACCGTTCCGAAAAAATTAAAATAAATTAAAATAAATATTTGCCTTAAATTGTTTTCACGGATTATACTTTAAGAGCACGATCCGTTTTTTAGAGTAGCAGGAAATATAAGCTGGGGTTTGTATCTAGCCACCTTTGTAGAAGCACCTAACATAATTTATGAGCCCGTTTTATCCCATGGATAACATTTAATTTAGGTGAGTAATACAGACATTACCTCAAGTTACACCATGAGTCCATGATGCACTTTTATGAATTATACTTTAAAAAAACTTCTGAATTAAAATTAGTGAAACAAATTTAGAATATTAAAAAAATACAAATAGATTTAAAAAGGAGTATTTTCAAATAATATTAAATTGATCACAAATTTGATTTTGTCAAATGAATGATCTAAAAGGCCGCCACTAGATACGTTTTCTGATTCGATGGTAATATTTTTTTTAAATCAAATTCCCTGGTTGATTGTCAGTGAGATAGATTCTTGACAAGTCAAGTTCTTAATTTAAGTACCACAGAAATATACATAATTGCCATAAGCACACATCAGCTATAACCTAAATTTGTTAGCGTGATTAATATTTCTTACAATACTCAACTACGAAGATGAAACAGGTTTAGGATGTTAGATCAACACGAACCACGCCAAACTTTGCAATGAACTTCAGTCAGTATCGACTGGAATATTTAGTAACAACTTTCAAATGATTATTAATCTTACCGCTAAATGGCCGTAGCAAGTTTTTCTCAACTCATCAAGGACCGGCGTGCAGCGGAACTTATTTAAATCAGGGTCGGGTTTAGGAATGTTGGGGTATTTGTCTTGTCATAGATTAGTTTCATCTTTCTACAGTCAGATCATTGTCTCACACACACAAACATACTGTGTTTAATCTCTGTCCAGATGTAGGGAGAGGTCTTGCATCCTTGGTACGAATCACAACCCTAAAGTAATTTATAAAAGGCTAATTGCCATTTTAAAATCTTGAGACAAGACAAATCAGCATCACGTATGAATTATCAGAAACGTTAATGCCTTCACGTGTTCTGTGATATGCACTTAACCAAGTAATGATTAGACACGATTGAAATCGTTGCTAAGTAACAATTTTTATTTTATTTTCACATCGTCTTACCACCCATCTGGTTCTTACTCATTTTTCAATGATGCAATGAGGTATATTTTAGGAATATATACAATTTAAAGGAAATGTAACTATTTTTTTTTCGGAGAAAATGTAAGGCATTTAGGAAAAACTATCGAGACCTCCAATACAATTTTATGTGTAGCGACAAAACTTACGTTTAACGAACGACAAGTTTATCATGGTCAAAGGTGGTCAAAAGAAATGTATGTTTGTCCGTTTGTCAATATCACGGGAAACCACTTTGATAGTTTAGTATATTATCCCGTTCATGGTCGCAGAGAATACTTGTGGTAATAAGGAGCTGAACCAAAGTATTTAGCCCGAGGGAAGAACAGTCTGCGGTCGAGTTTTCCGTAATAATCATAATAATAACATCTTGAATTCTAGAACATGATTATAATGGTGCAGTTAGCACCACATATCAGGGAACAGTCAGGCAAGAAACCACGCCTAAGTGATAAGTGGCTTAGGTATTTCTTAACATCTTATTTTATATTTATTTATAGAAATGTAGGAATATAATTTTAGTGTTGGAAAATACTTTAAAATAGCAATCATTATAAATTTAATTTATTTCCATTAGAATAACCAACATAAATAATAGAACTACTTGGTTTATTAAGATGATAAATATATTTAATAGATAATAGATGTAGGAATCTTCTACTCTCTACGATTATAAAAATATGAATATTGATGTAAGATTTTTTTTTTTATCTAAAAGATTTAATACTTTTGTTATGATACTTATCTTAAATTTTACTTTTATTAACAAAACCCGCATCAGTGATAGTGTCACTCTCGATTTAGAATGGATTCCACAACAATTCATACCTTGAGCACACATTTTCTTTAATACGTACTAGGTAAAACTTATTATATAATCGTCTATATAAACTATGTGAATAATGGGCTGTTGCTTTATTGGTTGCATTCTTAATTATATAATAGTATTCTCAACATGGATAACCCTTTACAAATTTAATCTTTTTGATGGACTTTCCTACTAATACGTTATTTTTATGGTTTCAGATAAACGATATTGATATAGCTTCTTTTGTACGTTTTATATTGCTACATATTCAATGTATCGGCTAGGGCGTTGACGTATTTATATTAAAATAAATATTTTACCCTCAGAACTATGATTATTAATGGCTTAGTAGGAATTTTAGAGATTTAGAGTAAAGATTGGAGTAAATAAACTGCCAAAAACAAGGACGGGACTGGTACGGGGGGGAGGAGGGGGGTCGAAGGGGACACGTCCCCAACAATATTTGTCATTTAAGGGAAAGTCCAGTTCAATACAGGACATAGTTGAATAACTAGTTTAAATAGTTCACTTATTATTCATATTTCAGATACTTCACACATGCATTATATATATGCTTTTATTAAACAGAATTACCTTGGATCTTTCACATAGACAGTAGCTCAGTAGCTCAGTAGCTCAGTAGCTCAGTAGCTCACCTTGCAAGGTGAAAATATTTATATAACAAGTATGTCACCTCAAAATATATTTGAAAAATAGAATGTCACAAATACAATAAATCACGTTTCTGTGTCACAAAATAAATATATTTTACTCAAGAGTAGATTTTATGATATTAAAACAAGTATATACGTGTAGTTAATGAATGAAGAAAGAAAGTGTATGGTGAAGCCATCGTTCACTTAAATTAAGTGTTAATTATTTAACACCAAATAAATTTTTTTATAGTTTAACTAACATATGCCTTTATCATATATTAAACAATATTTTCTGAATTTTAGACCTATTTTAATTCTATTCTATTCTAATTGAATTATTGAATTTGTAGTAAGGTTAAAATTTAAAAGAGTATTTTTGGTACTAAGCTAAATATATATTGCTTAATGTCTTATTAGGCTAAGTTTATTCTAGATAATAGGTGAGGGTAGAATTATTAATATTGTGTGTTACTCCCCTCCCCCTCTACTCCCTTTAAAGCTATAAAGTAAGGTATTTCCATGCACATTTGCCTCGGACGTTCTAATGGAGCCACCCTGAGAAAAATACGGTCCATCGCGTATTTTTAAGAGGCCCACAAGCTATAACTGTCTTCGAAAAAATGTATTGCCAAAAATACCAGAGTAACAACAAAAATAGGAATTATTTAACAGTGAATATAGAGAATGAGGCAGTGAAGTTGATGGACATGAAAGTATTGAAATTTCAAAAAGAAAACTCCTCATGATCCATGTTTTACGAAAAATCTATGATGGAACAAAATTTAAAGAAGCTATTTTTACTTGAAAACAAAAAGTGTTAAGATCAATCTAAAGAAGGCATTATACCACAAACCTGGAATTACAGTAAGGCATAAAGCCAAAATTTTGGAGTTACTAAAGAAAAATCTTATATCAAAATAATAAGTTCCTTCTATAATGCTTTCTAATAAAATAAAAAATAAAATTTACTAAATTTTTTCTTTTAATTTTTAAATAATTTTCTATTTTAAAAACGTATAAAGGTGTTTACGAATTGATATTTTAGGATTGTATGTTTGTTTGAACATTTTCTGTTTTCTGTAAATAAAGTTAGTTTATACTATTTTCATTATTTTTAATTAGATCGATTTTTTAACCATAATTTCATCTTCATGAGTGATTAAAAATTAACAAGCTTAAAAACATTTTTTATAACGACACAATTTCTAACTATTCAAAGCTAAAAAATTATATTTAACTTTTTCTTACAACAATAACATAACATAACATAAAATAATTTGCAGTTGAAAAGAAAATTTCGTAGAAGAATGTCATAAGTAAAAAAGGGTTGCTTTTAGTGTGGATTTTCTAACAAATGAGAATTGTATGTAATTGATGAACAGCTAATCAAACTTTAACAAAAATTAAATCAGTTCCCATTGTAAATAGCAATTTTTAAAAGAGACTTGAGAATTTTTTATCTAAAATATTTTACCTGTACTTTCTGAACCGACTGATTATATTTGCAGAAGGAGTTTCTACGTGAAAACATGAAAGACCTTACCAATTTTACGATAAAGGTATTTTAATAAACCTTCCAGGGTTATTCTACATGTCACAATCGACATAGTGACGGTGACTTTACCTCCCCTTCGAAGGAATTAGTTTAAGGATTTTTATCAATAGAAAAAATCTGTTGACCTTGTCTGGGTTTGAACCCACAGTAATCAAGTCTGGAGGTGAACACTTTACCCCAAGAGCACCAAGGACAACAGTAATTTTATTGATTCAAACATTCAAACTCGTTTTCTGAAAAATATTTTTTGTGAGTTCTATAATTATGCTCGCAAATGAGTGATTTCTAAATTTTTTTAAGATTTAAAGTTCACTTATTATCAAAATTAACAAATCCTTTGAAAGTAATTAGTATTCTTACAATTGTTCATATAACCTTTGAACAACACCGTGAATTTTGAGAAGTTTTCATACAAAATTGCAAAAAAGAAATTGTTAATTGTTTAAGTACGATCAGTCCAAGCAATCTTTTAAATAAAATATATTAAAATCTAAAAAAAATATTATTTGACCAGTTTCTATTATACTCAAAGTTACTGACAGTAAGTCATGTAAGTTAGGCCTATATGAAAATATAGGTTACATTATTGATTTCTTCAATTATATTTTCGAATTAAAATTTAGCATTACACTTTTAAATATGCCATGAAGCAACTACGTTTATGAAGTATTCATTTGTTTTAAGGGACGTGTTTTTTCTAACTTCTAAGTAAATTTTCCTTATTCTGTAATTCCTTCATCAATAAAAATCCACCTCTATGGTTACGCGGAAAGAACAGTTGCATAGAGAGATATCACCGCGTCTTACCAACCATTCGGTTTATACGCTAAGATATTAATTACTTACTCTTTTGTATTAGGAACTCCAAATTCATTATCACACTTACAAAAGTACGCACCCTATCCTTATCTTGAGTTAGTTCTATCCAGTCTTCCTCATTACACCCTGCCCTATCTTGAGTTAGTTCCATCCGGTCCACCTCATTACACCCTATCTTTATATTAAAATAGTTCTATCCAGTCTACCTCATTACACCATGTCTCTATCTTGAGCTAGTTTTATCCAGTCCCTCCCATCCCATTACATTTTATCCCTATCCCGAGTTAGTTCCATCCAGTCCACTTGATTAAACCCTAGATTTCTCAGGTATATTCTAATGTTGTCCTTCCTTTGGCGTTTAGGTCTTCCAAATGGTTTCTTCCTATTGGGTTTACAAGTCAGTACCTAGAAAGAGGTTCTAAAATCTTCCATTTGCGCTGCCTGTCCTGTCCCCCGTATTCTGCGAGAATTGATTATACTTACAATCTCTTGCTATGAGTACAGCGTATGTAACTCATCATTGCGTAGCGTCACACACTCCCCAGTAGGCTCATCCCTGTTTGGACTAAGTATCTTCCTTAGATCCTTGTTTTCAATCACCCTAATATTTTTTTTTTGTCATGTAGATAATAGACCACGTTTCACACCCATAGAGTGTAAACTAAAGCCGCGCCCAGACTAGAACAGAACAACCAACACGAACATTTCCACGGACATGATAGTTTTTTGGTTTTCTGTGACTGAATTCCCAGATATGAACATAACATGTTTGCAACGTGTTCCCATAGTTGGTAACTACATAACTTATTCCGTCTAGCTCACTTGTGATTCGATATCGGCGGTGCGAGGGGTGAGCGTGTGCAAGTACCAGTGGTAGAATAAATATTCATTCATTACTATCAAACAAACAAAAAAGACAAATGTTCAGCCGATGGTTCTTTCCGGCCAGTGGCAGTATATTCGGGGAAATGTTCCCTCCAGACTAGAACAGGACCAAACATGAACATCTTTCAACGTGACGGGCAAAATCCGACCACTGTTTGATTGGTGCCGAACAGAACAACGAACACATTTATGTTCTAAATGTTCTGTTTGGAAAACATTCCACTATTTTCGTGAACATGTTCGTGTTGGTTGTTCTGTTCATGGTTCTGTTCTAGTCTGGACGGGGCTTTACGTTTAGTCCGAATACCTAACAAAGTGAGATATAGCTATTTCTAGGAATTAAAATGCCTGAATAAAAGTTCTCTCTATTAAAATTCATATTGATATCATGCAAGCAACGTTTGAGATTTAGCTAGACTCCTTTTATTACCTTGACGAGCCTTTAAGAATCACTCAATCTTTTGTTGATCCCCTAGGCTAGGGATTGTCTCTCATGGGATGTTATCACAGATTGGAAACATAGCTAGTTCTATACAGATAACATAACTATTATTAAATAATTGCCTCGAAATAAATGGTTATGTGTATATTTGTGTAATCAGATTGTTCATGTTTACACACATCTCTATAAGATGTAAAAACTTGTTTTAGGATTATAAATATATTTCACGTCTACTAGAAAACCACCCACTTAGGTGGTCGTATGGTCTAAAGCGTCACTCTCACAGTAGACTAGACTGCCGATGACGGCCAAATAAAGGTTTGACTTTCGGTTGGGTGTACTAGGGTGTTTTACCAATATTAGTTTTATACTCTCCCTCTACGAAAATGCAGGTATCCATTCTCATACCTAAAACCATTTGCGTTATTCGAATATAAGCGTATATCCTGAACTGGTAGTAGGACGCGGTGCTAAAAAAAATACCGAAAAGGTAAAAGTACAATCAGAGTAACAGAGTTTCAGACGATGTACAGAAAAATCTATCAATGCTCTGTAAATCCCTACCCAAACCGCGGAATAGTGATTCAAGGTCGATTTTTTGCTCCTAATCCTACACTGGACTGCAGAATGAATAATGAAGGTAGAAATTGGTTTGAATTTTACATTTTTATTGATGTATATATTATTTTTTCTATAAAATATGATATTTTTCATCACAGGTCGTATTCATCTAATAAAAGGAGTTTGATTTATAAAAAAAATTTTACTACTAAAATAATTTATGAGCTATATAAAAATTAAGTAAATAGTTTGTGCTTATTATACACTTTTACTGTTATCGGTACTACGTTTGTCTATAAGACATGATATTTTTGTAGGTGAAGCTAGGAATTTTACAAATCTATTTAAATATGAAACGCTATATTCTTGAAATCATTGGTTAATTTTCGTTATAAATAGATATAGGTTATAAATAAACCTTACCAACTGTAACGCTATACAGGATGCACACTTGGAAAATCGTAACGAACAACTCTGAATGATAACGGTCTTAAAGATGTTATCGTATCGAAACTAAACTTATAAATTAAGTAAATTTGCAATTAAATGCCCCATGCGCGGCCTTGGGCCATCTAAGAGGGTTAGGATGTAGTTGACAATTTCCCGCCGTTCATTGTGAGAGATAGTCTGACACCTTAGCTCAGTTATTATTAGCACCACGTCTTACTACCCGTTCGGGTTATACGCACTTACGCTAATGTGTAATGGTAGGGTGATTGTGAGATGAAATGAAGGACCTACAGTTTAACGTGGAATCCGAACCATGGTGGAGGCCTGGCATTCCTCACATTCACAAGATGTCTTGTCAGAGGTGAAGGAAGGGTTTGGTAATCAGATAAATCTGTGCCGGGGCTGAGGATTTAACCCCGGCCGCCAGCATAGAAGTCTGACACCTTACCCCTAGACCGCCAGGTCACCCCAGAGTTATTATTGATATAATCATAATGTAAATATAATAAGTTTGGTAAGGATAATATGCATCGGTAGTTGCACTCTCGAGTTATACTGAATTGTTGGTGTTGGGGAAATAGGAGTTCAAATCCCGGTCAGATGTACTGAGGGTGATTTTTCCTTGATATCTTTTACACTCTCCATTCATGCAAATATGGCAACATTTCCTTTGAAAATCTACTTTCATCATCCCCTAGCCGCCTTATGTATTTAATGTATGCGTACAACCGGAACGGTTACAATGATGCGGCGAAAAAAATATTGTAATAGCAACCGAATTATCATGGCCACATGAGGTATAGCGAGTTTAGTGCAACCCCTTCTCCCCCTCCACACTTATAGCGGATTGATATAAAACCACGCTTAGTATACCAAACTGGGCTTTTAACTTTGACCTCTAAGCTACTGGTAAACCAGACCAGACGAGGTTGACGTCCTCGACCACGAGCCGAACTGAGGCGATTGGGAGCTGGTTCAAAGCGGTTACATTTTGGGATAGTGTTATAAAATGGTTTCGTACTTTAGAAATATCAGAGTAATTATTCTATTTTCTTAAAAATCCTTTTTCAATATTCTATTAGACAATACTACTTAGCATTTTAACAAAACAATAGTCCGGTCTAATAACTCTGACGGTAGCTTGTTTTTCTATTGAGCTGGAGGGTGCCGGAGTTTGATACCTAGCTTGTACGAATAATGTATCATTGGTGTTAATGTGGGATTAAACCTTCTTGAGTTGATATAATCAGTCAGTTCAGAAAATGAACGTTAAATATCTCTTTAAAAATGAACTAGAAATTGTTCGTTTTCATGCCACATGATAAACAAATGCTAATTAATAGGTTGTATTATTATTATTATTATTATTATTATTATTATTATGAGAGAATAGTATTTTCATTTATATGCATTGAAAAGGAAATTTCCATTATGGCTCGTAATTTTTTTTAGGCTTGTTTATTGTGGATTATTTAAGTGATCACTTAACAAACATTGGCATATAATTCTATCGTTTAGTGAGAAGTTTTCTTTTTATGGTTATAAATTCCTTGTTTTATATGATGGCTTTAAATTCCCTCTACTCTGAAATGTAGAAATTTTTTCATACACGATGATTCTATTATACTACTAAATAATATTATAACCAAATAAAGCATGCATTCTATTTTTCAGGTCAGATTAAGACGTATAATAGCCATCATGAGGAAATGATTAAATAAAATAAACAATATTATAAGGTTTTTTATTATTTTTCTAAAATTATTAGTTGAATAAAATTAATTTTTATTCAATTTAATCTGTATTTAATGTTTTTATTATCAAACTAAATTGTAAAGTAAAATCAAAATAGTGCGTAAGTTTTTTTAATAAAACCTGTTCTGTTTTACTTTGAATATGTTATCATATATATTTATACTGCCCTATAATTTATTATATTTATATCAAGTCAATTGAATATAATTTTTATAAATAGTGAATAAATGTTAAAGTCCAAAAGTTTATCAGTATTACTGTAGCACCCTAAAACACCTTGAAAATTGTAAAAAAAAATGTTCAAGCTTTTCCAGTAATAATGATATTACCTTAAAAGCCATATTTACACACGAAACACACTTCAGACCCATCCTTTGATAATTACATATATATTTGTTCATATGAGCCTACTTCTAAATGCAATGAAGACTGTCACGCTCTTATAGCATACCATTGAAGGTGAAATCAAACAATGTAACCTAAAACAATATTCCTGAGCTCAATTTTTAATACCAGTAAGTAATTATATGATAAGCCCATTTTTGATGAAATGTCACCTGAAATTGTATTATATATTAATAGCTAGTGCATACATTTCAGTTAAACTTACAAATCTTTAGATTATGTTGTAAATACACTTCAGTTTAACTTAGTAAACTCTTAGATTAGTTGTGCACATACTTGAGTGAAACATAAAACTTTTAGATTATGTTGTAAATACACTTCAGTTAAACATACACACTTTTAGACTATGTTGTGCATACACTTGAGTTAAACATACACACTTTTAGACTATGTTGTGCATACACTTGAGTTTAACATACACACTTTTAGACTATGTTGTGCATACACTTGAGTTAAACATACACACTTTTAGACTATGTTGTGCATACACTTCAGTTAAACATACACACTTTTAGATAATGTCAGCCATTGAGCCACTCAAGGGCGTGCATCTAGTCTTGGCTGGTATACCAGTGACTGGGAGATCTTAGTTCAAATATTGGCTGGGTGTGCTGAGGTGTGTTTTCTAAGTGTTTTATAACTCTCCCTCTACACAAATGCAGGTATATTTCCTATAATTCATTCCCACCTCATTAGTGTTAACATGCATGTAGCCTGAACAGCCATAAATTCTCAGAGCATGAAAAGTAATCAATAAAGCTTGGTGAAAACTGAAACAGATCAGAATTGTCGAAATCGGAGGCCCATGAAGGGAGTTTAGTTTTGTTCGCATATTGGTTTGGAATTCATGTCAGTTGTAATATTTACTGACAGCAAGTTTAGGGGCTGATCCATTTGCTCGGTCCTGAGGATGCATGCCTTTGTCCATATCTTCATAATGCGTCAAATTATTGTCTCCCTGGGCAACCTATTTAATCTGTTCCGATCGGACCTTAAGTTAACATTCTAATCAGATGTGAAGTTAACATTCTAATCAGATGTGAAGTCTACATTCCAATCAGATGTGAGTTTTCCATTCCATTCAGACGTGTAGTTTCCATTCCAAAATAATCCATTGTGAAGCAAGCTTAATAGAGGCCTGAAATGTGTACTAAATGTTACATCACCTCTTGAATATCCAGAGTTTGAATCATACAGGTGTCATCGCGAAAGCATACAAATTAATCTTAAGATAATTGATGAGATTACAAGTTCTGATAACCCTTCACACAAACTTGAATAATAAATTACTTTGCATAGTGGTAAAATATTGCAATTTGGCACCCCAAACATCGATGGAGGTTTTATAATTAGCTTTTAACATGAAGAAACAGTAATAATTAATGTATTAGGGTTGTCCTCTATGATTCCAAAATCTAATAGAAAATTCATTAGAAGTTATATAAAATCTAGGCTTGGGATGTAAGTCAATTAACCTTCGTATAGTCGAATGAAGTCTTAACATATCGAGTTTAGAAATTAAGGCCCAGGAAATGGATGAACCTAGAAATGATACAACTAATATAGAACACTACTTTATGGTGTTGCTTAAATTGAAATTTGGCAAGTACGTCTATAGACCATTGAATAAAATCAAATATATATTAGAATTTTAAAGTATAAAATTGGTTACTGAAAAATGAAAAATATTCAAAGATAATAAAAATAGGGGACGGGAATTGGCTAATAAATTACAATTATCCATCACTATCGTATATGTGTATAACCTGAACCCGGCAATTAAAAACCAATCTGTAAAGTGTAAACAATCATCTATCATGGCAAATATTAGTAAAACAAGCACACATCATTAAAACTTGTTCGTAGTTTGGTAGTAGCGCTTGTCATAGTTTTCAACAATGTTTTCCCAAAGGATTCTTATTTTCGTTGGTAATACAACAGTAATTACGACAATGACCTAGTGAATGTGTGTAGAATCCACATGGATAGTCGAATGGTGGTATTACTCTTGCAATATTCCAAATTACCGTGAACGGGGATGAAGTTTTAATCCCTATAGGGTTTCTCGGAGATAACTTTCCCTAATTGGCTTTTAAATTTTTCTTCACAAAAAATAGCTAGTCTATATATCCTCATTCCATTACCAATAAAATAAATATGCAGACATCCCAGATGGGAATAAGGCATGGTGCACAAATCAAACATATTATGTTTAGTAACTTTCATAGTAGCTAGTTCACTCATTATTTCGTGATAGTTCGTTACACTTTCCCCTATTTAATCAACTATTAAAAGATCGAAGTGTGTGGGGGGTGTCATAATTTAATACGTGTTCTTCCCGCTCTGCCCGCACTGTCGTGGCACGTTTGCCGGTTTGAGGGCGCGAAGACCGTGGACCGACCGGTGTTGTGATGGTCTTGAAGAGGAGTGTACAACATCAGGACTGTGCCTTGTCCATGTCAGCGACAGAACTTCATGCGGCCCCCTACCCTGTCTCCCCCAGCCCCCTCCTTGCTAAGTTTTTGCGAAGAGGGGCGCAGCGCTTCCAACTGAAAGGGAGGGAAAAATACACAAGACAAGGCGAGTTGGGGCAAAAACGCGAGCATTGAATGGGTGGCTAGGAGTTTTGGGGTAGGGGAGTGAGGGGGCGTCAAGGGATGGGTGACTGAGTGATAGATTAATAGGAGGTGCATGGGGAGGAAGGAAGGGAGGGTGATATGGGTGTGCGTGTGGGTGTGTTTTCGTTGACTTTTTATGTTTGCGTGTGAGATAAAGAAATTTTAAGAAGACGAATTAGTTTTCTATTGACTGTGTACTTCAGTACTTGACTGCAAATTTTTACTTGTGTGATTTATAATAATATATTGTTTTGTTGTAGAAAAAATTAATATATACATTTTATTAAAAATTAATGTTTGTTTTATGCGTTTGAACATGATATGTTTAATGACTCCACAAAACCTCCTGTACATTCTCTTAGTATCTAAATATTTATTGAAGTTTATTTTGTGTACGTAGTCTTACTTCCTGCCCTGCCCTGACTATATATACACCTATGAGGTATGCAAAATAAAGGTAGAACTAAGAGTAAAAGCCATTAAGGATAGAACCACTTCAGTAAACTTAGCTGGGATTCAATATCCAACCTCCCTGTCACAAACAATCCAGTCAAAACTATGATAGTGAAGCTTTACACCGTTTGAGAACTGAATTTATAGCACATTTTTCAATTCCACCATTTTTCTATGAAGGAAAGCGGGTAGCTACTTAGTAAAATCATCCTCAGTACACCTTGCAAACCTTCCAAACCTAACCTCCCCTTCATCTGCTATCAGTGTATTAATTGTTTTGGAAGTGGTTATGCCTTAGTCAATGTAGTCACCGTCTCAGGTGGTTAAAGTGCTAAATTGATTCGTAAATAACTAGCTGATGTTATCTGTTAGTTTAGTAACTGCACGTTTAAAACTCTTGTTCATAAAAAAGTCTCGTTGTCTGACTGCTTTCACAGAGCATCAAGATATAATTACCATACTACAGGGATTGAAACCAACATATCTCGGATGTTTATGAGCATAATTGTATATGGCGCAATGTCTCAAAGAGCCAGCCTAGTGGTGAGGCGTGTAAGTATTCATTGTTATCGCTTTTAACAGTGAAAACGATTATTATTGTTATTATTATTATTATTATTATTAATATTAGCACCACGTCTTACTACCCGTTCGGGTTATACGCACTTACGCTAATGTGTAATGGTAGGGTGATTGTGAGATGAAATGGAGGACCTACAGTTTAACGTGTAATCCGAACCACGGTGGAGGCCTAGCATTCCCCACATTCACAAGATGTTTTGTCAGAGGTGAAGGAAGGGTTTGGTAATCAGATAAATCTGTGCCGGGACCGAGGATTGAACCCTGGACGCCAGCTTAGAAGTCTGACACCTTACCCCTAGAACACCAGGTCACCGTTAAGGTTATACTTTACACGTACATTACAGGTATGTGAGAAAGTCACCGACTAAGATAAATCTATATCCCCATTAGATACACGTTAAAACAATTTAGTCTTTATAGCTATTATGTACCATTTAAATTATTCTTAATCTAGCTATCAAAATATATTGTTCTCTTGTAGAAAAGACAGCTATAAAGCTTTATAGGCTGTTGAATGTTATTGAAGTTACAATACAAAAATTAATACTTGGGGTGTTTTTACAAATTTGGTGCTTGAGAATGTTGGCAACTAGTGACACCAAAATGTCACGACCTGATTCGTTGGCCGCGTGGTCTACACACGCTGGCCTTGTGTTGGAATAGACTGCTGAAGACAGGAAGATCGGGGTTCCATACTTTTCGGGTGCACTTAAGGGGGTTTTTACTAAATGGTTTTCCACTCAACCTCCTCGCAAAATTTGGGTGCATTTACCAAGCTAGTGTAAGCTTCGAATAGCAAGTTTAGTGGTAAAAAGTTTAGCAATAATTAAGTCTTGCAAACTTAATAGGCATCACCACTAAGGACTAATTTATCTTCAAAAATATAAGGTTAAAACTTTGCTTCATGCTTTTGGGTCCTAAAAATTCAGACGCAAAAACAAACGATTTAAATATATAAGTAGTAGCTTAGTATTAAATTAATATTAGATCAACAATCAGTATTATTACTGGTGTGCATATGGACTTAAATATATAGCCCATCTTGTCTGGTAGTCCAATAATGGATAGGTCGATGCTCGAATTCTAGCTTTGTGTACTGAGTGTTTTCTACTAAATTGTTTCCCACGTTTCCTACATGAGAATTTTGGTGCATACATTTTATATTCCACCATCTACATCCTTACCTTATTGGCGTGGATAAAATACGTGTTGCCCAGACAGTAGTAAGAAATGGGAGGTATATAAATATGAGCTAATGTTAAGCTAAGTGATCGTGTGAGTAGCAGCTGATCCTCTTAAACACGCGAGCAATTAGAATGATTTTAAAAAAAGTAGAAGAAACATGGTAAAGTGAATAACTTTACCACTAAACAAAAACGTCAATTCAGTGAACCCCTTTTTATTTATAAATATACATATATCTATAGCTACATATAAATAAGATATTATATAAACAGCCATATATACTCAGGTCGTCGGATAATTCTATGATACGGACAGTACCACACGATTGTGTAAGTGAACCAAAGTATAAATTACTCTAGCGTAAAAATGTGTTAAACCATTACGTTTTGAAGAATACATGAAAATATTGAAAAAAACACGCTCTTTACTCCAATTTAGCTACAAAAGGTTGAATCAGCAGCAATATTTGTGAACCTTCTCAAGAGGTGTTTGAAGCTTTCTCCATTCATAGCATTGCATTGCTTCACATGTCACACGTAGTAAGAGGACGTCAACCGTCGTAGTAGCCTCATGTAACCGTGCCACAATGTCCTCGAGTGACTGCGATGGGTCATTGGGTGGTGTAAAGCAGTGCCTTCAGGCTACCCCAAAGATAGTAATCCAGTGGGTCGAGGTCCAGTGACCTTGGTGGCCATTCCACAGGCTCGCCACAGCAAGTAAACTCTCTGGGAGCTATCATGTAACAGTCGGGCCATTCCACAGGCCCACCACAGCCAGTAAACCTCTGGGAGCTATCATGTAACAGTCGGTGCACTACTGCTAAGAGTGAGCTGAGGTACCATCACACTGAAACTACATCCTCTGCCACACATGCAGCGCCGGTAAGACCATGTGAGGGAAGACACGGCAGTGACGTGAATTCAGGCGATCTGGCAGCAAATAGGGACCCACGAGTGTCTTTCAAATACTACCGGCCAATACGTTGACACCGGATCATTCTATATCATTACGAACTCGAATGGCTTTCGGGTTATAAGGTGTCCACAGGTGGTTGTTAAGAGAGCTAGTCCTACCCTCATGTGTAGATTACTATTCATTTGTTTACTGTCTGGGACCAATTAAAATTCTGATCCCCCCATGATATTGTGGAAACCATTGGAAGAACAGTGTCCGGCAAGGAAGATCAACTGGAAGCATATGCTGCTTTGTAACATTATGGAATGGGTGGTTTCTCTCATAATGCATAGCCTGGTATACCACTAACCTTGACACGTTCGTATCCCGTGCAATGTCACGTGTGCTACGTGCTGGTGCTAATTGAATAGCAGTTAGTACAGCTTCTTCCAAATCTAGTGATCAAACAACGAGCTCGTCCTGCATCTAAGCACTGTGCTGGTATCATTCAACCAGTCCCCTTGCCACGCACCTCATACCACTGAAACATATTTAATCTGTCCGATACACCCATATTCCAGTACTATACGTGTGTGTACTTCTTCACCTCTATCACTCTCTTTACTACGCCTTAGTAGTGTTTCCACCTTACCTCACTCTTTCCATATATGAATAACACACTTATTAAACCACAGTTGTTTAGTACTTTAATGAAGTTTTCTCCGAAATGTAAGGAACCGACACACTTCTACCCAAAAGTAGTTTATACTTAAATTATTTGCCACATAGCTGTGTGGTCCGTATCCGCGAATCCCCCGACACCCTAAGATTGCACAAAACTTATTTTAATTAACGCTTTGACTTCAGTATTATTTATATATCTTGTAATTTTTAAATTTACCTTTAAAATAAAACATAATTTGACTACTTATAGTAATTAGTTTCTATAGTAAATATACTTGCTATATATAATTAAAAGTAGGATATTAAAAAATATCTGTTTTAATGATTCCTTGCAAACTTTTTTGTTGAGAACATAGCAATAACCTAAGTGTTGTCCGTAGCATTTGAGATATATATGCCAATTTTAGCAAATATTTTACTAAATTAAGTGCAAAATGTTGCAAACTTCATGTACAATACATAATAAGGGTTTTTAGGAAGAGCGGGCAGTTGAAAATTGAAAATAAAAATCCAAATCTTTTTTTTTACACTTAATTCTGTTTAGTCCAAGAGATTGATAGATTGTTTTATAAAAAGTTTCAAATGTATGTAGGATAAATCATTAGCGTTTATCTAACTTCAAGATAATTAAAAAAACATAAAAACATGAGAAATAAGACAGGTAGGAAACAAATAGATGGGAATTTGAGTGGATTTGGAACCAGGCATAGTTTCTAGTTGTTAGCTTGGGCCGTCTCAAGGGTGACCTATGAGTGTCAAACTCATACACATTTTTAAGCCTATCTACAAAGTATAGGTCTGCCGTGAGAAGTTAAAAAAACATTTATTGGGGGCCTAGGTATCCATAGTTTGAGCCAGGTAGGTAATAGTTTCATTTAAATTTCTATGGATTCGTCTCACTAGGCTGAATTGTGAGAAGTCACTGCCATTGGAGGTCACATTGTTTATGGTGTGCCAGAGACAAAGAGATCTGTGTTTGAATACTCGTCGACTTTATTGAGTGTACTTTTTAACTTAAATTGTTTTGCAGTCTTCCTAAACGTAAATATGGTTAGATATCCTCATTACTCATCAATAGCCAATAAATTTAAATACTCGTGTATCTTGAATGGGTAGTAAGACTTGCTGCACATATTTTCTCAAGTACACGCTGGTTTTGAGTATTAAAAAAAACCTGGTGTTAGACCGCAAGTATGCTCTACCAACCAATCTGACGCCGTGACGTGACGTGACGTAGTGCTAACATTTGCGTACATAGGAGGTCATGTGCCCATAATGACTCCTTCTGCGGCCAATCTCGGTTTTCTAGACCAGGACTACTAACTATTTATTCAAGTAGCTCCTTATTTGTCCTCACGAGTCTGCGTTTGACCAAATTCCAGAGCCACTGTTTCACAGATAAATTTTGAAGATGATGGAGATTGAACCCGGGACATCTGGATATGTAGACTGGAATTCCGACCACTAGACCAGAGGCGGCTGTGTATTGTGTACATGACATAGGCTATAATATAGGGTGTGAATTCAAATGTTAAGATAATTTGTAAGTTGTGTGCTGACTAACTTGTTTATAAAGAGTACGTTAAATGACAAAATAAATATAATTGTATAATATGTAATATTATAAAAATTATCTATTCTTAAGAAGGATATAGAGGTGTTTTAAAAATTATATGTCTTATTAATTTATAAAATCTAGTTAAAGCACTTAAATATGCCCAATATCAATTTTTTTAGATAATATCCTATTATATTACATTCACTGAACTACAAATATTTACTTATTACTACATATTTGATAAAATACCAAACTAAAAAAGAATCTTTCCTCTCTTAGAGCAGCAAATAACAATTATTTTATAACATAGGGGAAATGTATAGTGGTTTCCTTACTTTTTGTAATACTAACATATAGTAAAGGGGAAAAAATGAGTCATTAACAGCTATGTTGGTAAAAGTCTATTTTTATTAACAAGTATTGAAAAATTACCAGAGTGTTGAAAGTATTCAGGCTATTTCTTTGACAATGCTTAGAGCTATTTGTTAGAAGGTGAGAGGTAAGGGGGAAAATAGATGATTCATCAGTCCTTAAAATATCTTGATGCCATGGAGCTTCACGTTAATCTTGCCGAGATGTGGAACGAAATGTTTAAAATGACCTACTAATGTTTTATATATTTTATGGCTTACTTTTAAATTATACAAATAATATGTTTACTACTCTGCATTTATTCATTATAATTCAGTGAGCCACAATAACTTAAAAACATATTTTTAAAATGTAATCCTATTCAAAAGTACATACCTGATTTATTCATCCAGTATTATTAATTTATTAAGCTCTTCGTATCATATAAAACATTATAATCCCACTATAAAAAAAATGGCGAAGAAATAAAAGGTGTATAAGATATATGTTTGAACCATCTTTCAACTACATTACATATTTATTTGTCAAGTTATATTAGGAACAAAGTGCTAATATTATTTACAGCTCCATGAATGTTTGTTAATCCCCTTAGTATATTTATTTTGACTATACCTGAAATATATACAGTCATCATGTTCTATAATATTTACAGATTTGTTTTTTTTTTATTTTAAATCAAACATTTTGTAAACCATGTGAAATGAAAATTAAAATATAACACTGACTTATTTGACGTAAAATTTGATGGTTTATTTGATAAATAATGTTCACCTAAGTTCAAATTCCTCCGCTCAATGTCCAATATAGTAAAAAATTTTCGTTTAAACAGATATAATCCATAGCTAATGATTTAAAATGGCCTTCCAAGCTCACCTAAGAACTTATTATAATTTTTTCATCAAATTTCAACTAAATTGTTTATATATTATTATGAAATAATGAGGTAAGTGTATCTTTTTATGAACTATTATATCCTAGATTAAAAGAATTAATTAATCCTATAAAATCCCATTTCAAACAAAATAACTAGACACATAAAGTTTTGGGGAAATTAGGACTTTAACGATGATTGTGCTCCGATTGAAAAATTATCCGTTCAAAGAATGACCAAATTTGGGGGGAAAAATTTAATGAAAAAAAGTGTATCTAAAGATATCACAAAGCAATAAAGCACATTGGTAAATATATATCTCAGTGGAATGTATAGTATTATTTAATTTAAAAACTAAAAATGTGTATCCAAACAAGTTCTGTATATTTAATTCAAAGATTTATACACTTAAATAGAGTTAAAACATATATATATATATATATATATAAAATAACAGTGGGGTTTTAGTGAAAATAGTTTTATTTTCGAATAACTTAGAATGGAACCATAATTTAAACCATCCGCTCTTAAAGGAAAATATAAATAAACAATGGCTATCAAATGGTTTAAAGCTTTAGGCTTGCAATAGACTGACTTCCTGTGAAGAAAAGTGTAAATTTTGGGTAGTAGAAGAGTACATTTGGAGTTGTTTTTCTAATATGAGTCATCTTTTTAATTTTACCAATCCCTTGCTAATGTGGGTGTAATTCATTCATATAATCCACCCATGTGTTTCTCAAGCTTTTTATTGTTCACGCAACAAATGGCACACTATTATTTGTTGTGACTCCTCGCGGCACACTGAATATGTAAGGGAGACTCATACTCAAAACATATGAGAAAATGTTGAACAGAAGAGATGTGTGTGTGTGTGTGTGTGTGTGTGTGTGTGTGTGTGTGTGTGCTTATCCTCAATTCGACCAAAAAGTTTGTTTCAGAAACTGCAAGATTCTTATTAAATACTCAATTATTTTATTGTATGCCATTACATTCCCTGGAAATATATATATATATTTTAAGGCGTTCAAACTAATTTATACTTATGTCTTTTTTTAAAACAAGTGTTAAGTAAAACCAATTTTTTTTACCAACAATAACGTGACGTCAAGAATTCCGTGGTACACCAAATAATTGAACGTTACCCTAGTGTGCTATGGCACACACTTTGAAAACCACTTTTATAAGTTAAACTTTAACTAAAATCAATGATTCTATTAGGTTCTAAATAATCAATTATTTATTTTATAACATTCAACTTACATAATTATAACGTTTAACTCACCAAAATATTACCCGCTTCAGTGACTGCATGGTGTAAGGCAGTGGTCCCCAAAATTACTACTTAGTGGAGGGCCACGCTATTATATTAAATATCGTAAAAGAAACACCATTTTCAATATGTATGTATGTTTACGCAGCTTTTAACCATAATTAAACATGAATAGATGTATACAACATAATTACCCCCTCCCTTCCCTAAATCAGAAACATTCCTCAGCCCCTCAAATCAACAGACACTTGATGAAAAGTGTCGTAGCAACAACTGAGGAACTGAATAGCACAGTTTGGCCGTTTTGATTAGCGTTTCCAACATCACCACCGGCTACATATTATGATGATGGTATATATACATATATATGTTGGTATGTTGTGTACTGCGTACAAGAGTGCCAACATTTTAGCATTAGTCAGAAACATTGTTAATTTTTATTATATTTTATATTATTTTCGTCAAAGCGGGCCGTATCCGGTCCAAGAGCTATCGTTTTGGAACCCCTGGTCTAGAACGTCACACTAGAAGTAGACTGATATTCCGGGGATGGGGAAANGTCTCTTAAGCCCATCGAAGTGTGGAATAGAGGCAGGGGGGGGGGGGGTCAAATCCTGGTCAAGTGTGCTGAAGGGTTTATTTCTTAAATGGTTTCCCACTCTCTTTTCACGCAAATGTGTATACACTTCCGTTAAATTCAACCTCCTTCATCCCAAGCAGATTAGTTTAATTAGTATATATGCGCATAGCCCAAACGTGGTTCTAAAAAAATCTAAGTATCGCATCTCGGTATAGGCGGTATATTGTTGTGATATTTGATTTGTCTTAAATAGTAAACACTGAAATTGAGAGGAGTAGAGTATTTTTCAATATTACAAAAAATACATTAAAAATATATTTTTTTCTTTTGCAATATAATACAATATACACATCTCAATTTTATTGCTGTCAAATTAAGAATACACGAAATTGAGATTCGATGCGATTTCTGGTTCAAGTGTATCTGTATCCAATTTCTCGGTCTATTCAAGTGTGAAAATGAATTTTAAAGCAGAAAGAACAAATATTTGTTCAAACTAATTAACTCTTGGTTCTTTACATCACGTACAGTTTATTGATTAAAGTGCGTCATTTTTTCAAATCTATCTAACATAGGATAATATTTTTGAATTTATCTAATATTGATGTAAAGGTATTATAGTTTAATTATTATACTTTTTTTAATACTTTATTTTACTACCAGTTCTGGTTATACGCTTTTGTACTAATTCCTGTAATAGTTTCATGGATTGAGAAAGTTATATTTATGGTAGTTGTACCTGCATTTGTGTGGGGAGGTTAGGGTGGAAAACAATTTTTAAAAACCACTATCAGTACACTTGACCAAGACTCGAACCTTGATTTTTCCATCATCGTCAGTATAGTCTACTGTGAGACTAGCACGTTAGACCATGCGAACACCGAGGCAGATGTGATATAGCTGTGGGCAGGCTTGTTGGGCCCTAAAACTATAACATTTCTTTGCGTCCAAGTTATTGTGATTACTATTATACTATTTTTTGATAGTCAATAATAGTAGAAACACGGCCGATGAATTCCTGTAAAATATAACACGGATATCAGAGTATCATAACTGATTATTTTATTAATTTTTTGCAATAACAGTTTATTAAATATTAAATACTTTTCTGGTTATGATGTGCATTTAAGTTCAATTTGGAGTGAATATTCCTTGGGGGTGATGTTTGTGGGTAAGATAAAGGCTTACTGAAGAGCGGGGTGAAAATTAAGTGAATTTTATATAAATCCATAATTCATATTCTAAAATGTTTCCAGAATCAACCATGTCTTTTTTTTTTGAAGGGTAGAATGAATATATATATATATTTTAAATATTGATTTGAATTTATATTGAAATTTTCTTTTATTTATTTTAGTGTATTATTAATATATTATTATTATTATTATTATTAAAACCACGTCTTACTACCCGTTCGGGCTATACGCACTTATGCTAATGTGTAATGGTAGGGTGATTGTGAAATTAAATGAAGGACCTACAGTTTAACGTGGAATCCAAACCACGGTGGAGGCCTGGCATTCCCCACATTCACAAGATGTCTTGTCAGTAGAGGTGAAGGAAGGGTTTGGTAATCAGATAAATCTTTGCCGGGACCGAGGATTGAACCCCGGTCGCCAGCACAGAAGTCTGACACTTTACCCCTAGACCGCCAGGTCACCCTCTAAGGTTATCGTTTAAAACTTAAAATGTTTCCGTCTTTTAAGTTTTAATCTTGGCTCTACATCTTAGCGAGACACCTGTTACACATTAAATGTGTTTGCATTTCTTTTTCAAATCCTTTTACTTCTCGTCGTACTACCCCTAAATGGATCATCATTTATCTAGTGGAGAAAAAAATAAGGTAGTATTTAGTGACCTCCATATTTGCTCGGAGGTAAAGTGGGAAACAATTCCACAAAAAAAAACACCATTTCCCAAAAACCTATTATTTTGATCAACCAAATGTTTTAAGGTGAGATATAATGAGATACGAGAAAAGGTCAGTATTTTTACAGTTGTCATAGGAAACTATTTTTCTTGGCAAAAAAATAAATATTGCTTGAGTAGAAACATTGAATTTAATTTTATGAATATAGTAATTTCGTCAGTTTTGAAATCCGCTTCGGTGGCCACGTGGTTTAAGGCACTACCATTTGAGTAGACTAGAGCACATAAGGCAGGGAGATCGAGGTTCGAATCTCCATTGGGTCTACTGAGTTGGTTTTTCCAAAAGGGTTATACACTCTGCCTACGTGCGAATGTGGTTACACTTGTTCTGAATATAGCCTTCCTATTCCATAAAACTATTAGCGAGATTAATACACAATTGTATAACCCGAAAGGGTAGTAAGACGCGGTAGTAAAAAAGATATTGAATATTTTATTAACATATTAGCATTTTATATACGCTTCAAACGAAGATAGAAAGTTTTCATCAAATTTTAAGGCAATCCCGAGATATATTTAAGAACTTTTGCGGTTACAATGTTAAGAAAACTAAACTATATTTTTCTAATAGAGAAATGTTTGATTTATTTTGCTGAAAAAAATGGTTTGCTATGAAAACTTCAAAAAAAATTGCCCTTCATTAAAATTCCTACCAAATAACCTTAATGGTTTTGTCTATTTTTTTCATCACCGTACGCCAATGAAAACACCAATATAAAAGCACATAATATTTTATAAATAGTTACTCTTGTCCAAATAATCTTTATATTTGAACGAAGCCACCGCGTTCTTCTTCCTGCGTCTGTCAAATTAGAGGACGGTGAACACAGACGCTAGCCACTTTATACCTCTCATCGCTGCAGGAAAAATTGCCCCTGAATGTGTACGTCAGTGGTATGGGGTGAGACTGCGTGAGGGCAGGCAGGGAAGTGCAAGATAAGATGAGGGAAGGAACACAAAGGGGGGAGGGGAGGGTGAAGGAAAGAATAGAAGATAAAGTGAGAGGAGAAGACAATGGTAGGCGTCGCTAGGCGTCGATTAATCATGACGTCAGGTCCGGTGACAGTCTATAAGCTACCAAGAGACGTTAGGCTGGCATCGTTTCGTTGCTTTTGGGGGCGATTATGGACGCAGTCTCTAGCACGCGGTGGATTATACTTTACACGGGAAAGATTTCACGATATGAAGAAAGAGAAAGGGTATTTTGGATAGGAGTGGGCTGGCGAGATGGTTGGTGATAACAACAGAACTTACTTTAATAACCTTGTGCATGTTCTGATCGATTGAAATGGATTAATCTATAGGTGAAAATCCTGGTTTCCTGGTGTCTGGGATGAGCCAGCATATAAAAACAAGAAATATATTGAATCCCAATCATCGAAAGCTATTAGTATAGCTAGGAGGTACAAATAAATTCAAAATTTTATTTTGACCAAGAAATATGCATTATTAATAAATTGTTTAAAGTTGTGAAATAATATACAAAATACTAAGGTTACCTCTTTTTTAATAATCTATTTTAAGTAGTAGAAAAATATAGTATATTATATTTTATAACACCACGTCATACTAACAGTTCGGGTTATAAACTTATTTTCTAATTACTCTAATATGTAGGGATTAATAAGGTTTAATTTAGATTAAGGGTAACTATATATGCGTGGCGGGAGAGTGGAAAACCATTTTAAAAACCTATACTCATTCAACCCAACCGGGATTTAACTCCAATTCCCCCGTCTTCAGCACAGGTATCCATTCAGTTCCTCACAATCAAATACTAAATAATTATAGATATAGGGATTGAGTGATTTCCTTAATGAGTCTTGACTTCTGTATTAGTTTGGTTTTGTGGTTGCCTTTACGAAGTAACTAATTTATTGAACCTTTATTTAGAACTTATTGGAACAATTTGAGAGTCATTATTTTTTTGAACTTTTATGCGGGACTCGATATAGTTTTCTCGGAGCCTTTATTTACAGAGAAAATGTATATAGTCCTAATGCTATTGAAAGTTAGCTACATACTTTAATTTTAACCTCCATGCAAAAACTAACAATTTACCTTGACTGCTTTATTTAAATTTAACTTGTATTTAGACCACATTATATTTAACTTAACTCTTTTATTTATCCTGAAAGTGTATGCAAACCATTTTATAAATGGCTTAGATACTAAATTTAGTTTAAGTTTGTATATAATCCTTAATATATTTAGCTTTGATCTTTTATTCAACTTGAACACTTATTTAAACCTTATGTTTGTAATATTTATCGCTGTCCACGGTGGTCTTGAGGTAAAGTGCTTGACTTAGGACCTGGTATTCATGGGTTCGAACCCAGCTTGAGTATATTGATTTGTCATTAGTGAAAAACATCGTTAGAACAACTTCCTTCGGAGGGGAAGTATAGACGCCAGTCCTATTTTGATTGTGTCATGTAAGAAAACCCTGTAAGGTATGTGAAAATTTCCTTACCTGCAATGTTGGTAGTCCCTCACGCTCTTCCCGGATAAATTCTAGTGTTCTGATCCAATCAGTTGGTTTATAAGGTGCACGTTATATGTCTCAAACAAATAAAATAATAACATATAATTGTTACCTTTCAATTCAGTTTAAAATGTAAATAAACCTGTATACAATTAAATAAGTTCATTTGTTTAGGGTTTATTTAAATCGTACTAAATTCATTTCATATAAAATATCTAACTGCAAATTTTAAGTAAATCTTATTGTGGTTATATTAGATCCTTTATTTAACATTATCCTATATTCAAGTCTCATTTTAAATGTTTATTGTAAATACATTAACTTTAGTTCTCAAACAACGTTTCTAATATTGAGAGCGAACCTTAGATTAACGGTGGGCAAAATATTCTTGTTATAATCTTTACAAAGAGTACGTTCTAGAAATAACTCTGAGTTATGAAATACTTATGTGCTACTGACAGTATTAGTTAAGTGGAAGCAAACGGTAATAATGGCCAAGTTGCTTGGGATAAAACACCACCAATATATTTCTGCGTTATCCTACAAACCACCCTCACAGTTCAACCATCTTATTTTAGATTGTTGATATTATTGACTACTAAACAGAAAATAACTGAAACCATTCCTGATAACGAAATATCATTTAGAGCAGCATCATCAGGTCAGCCTTTAGCTGGAGGTCAAGTATTTTCAAAATTCTTCTGCGCAACAAAATGTTCAACAAGTCGATTCAAGAGTAATAATAATAATAATATTTAGCAACGCGTTTTACTACCCGTTCGTGTTATACGCTTTAGGTACTAATTACTCTAATGGATTAGGATATGGGAAGGTTGAATTAAAGGAAGTGAACCCTCATTTGTGTGGAGGGAGAGTGGAAAACAATTTAGGAAAAACCACCCCCAGTTCACTCGACCGAGATTCGAACCTCGATCTCCCCGTCCTCAGCAGTAGAGCTCAACACGACAAGCGCGTTAGCCAACTACGCCACCGAGGCGGGTAAACTAGCAAATAGGTTGTGTAACTTCAAATGTCATAATAGCTCAAAATGCCCAAATAAGTAAAGTGAAATGAATTCACAGCTATAAATACATGTAATAGAATATGTAGTATTTTATTGTCAAGATAATAACTTAGCTTTTGGCAGTTCTGTCATTACAAAAAATAACAAGCCTTTAATCCATCATATTGATTAATTGTGTGAAGAGGCATCGAAAGGTATATTATTATATATTTCGTTCTTTGGTCGGATTCCAACGTCCATATCTAGAACCAGCCAGCCAAAGCCCAAACTGTAGTTAAATTATTACATATTTCATGCTTAGGTCATATTCCGATGGCCATATCTATAACTGGCCGGGAAAAGCCAAAACTGTAGGTAAATTAATATATATTTCGTGCTTTGGTTGATTTCAATGCCCAAAGCTAAAAGTGGCTCATCATTTCGCGAGATGGCTAGACTTCGGTCTTTTTGACAATGACATATAAAGCATTATCAGAACTACCCGCCTTTGCCTTTGGTAACCATGCAATGGATTTCTTGGCCACCCCTGGCAACACTCTTCTTTGCTTGAAACAGACAGAAAATAGAGTTCATTTTATTTCCTCCGAAACAGTTTGTTTAGTAAATTTAAAAAAACTTAAGTACAAATATTAAATTAATAAATTAAATTAATTAAATTAATATTAGAGGTGCGCATGTTTGTGCAGAGGAATTAATTTTTTATTTTTTATTTTTTTTACTTTCAGACCTATGAGTGAGGTAAATGTCGCGCCACTATCACGACGGTCAGAAACACAATTTTTCATTTTATTAATAAAGAATATTATACTTAAAACCTATCCGACACTTTAGCTCAGTCGATATAATGCATGTATACAGAGCTTAGGGTATCGGGTTTGATTCACGACATGGCAGAAAATTAACGTTGGTGAAATGTGGGTTTACCCCTTCCCAGTGATGAAATAATGGCCTGGAACTGGATGTTTTGCCTGTCCTAGTCTTAAGATAAATTGTAAGGCCTAACAATCCGATAGTGTAATAATATATAATAAATATTTAGCACCACGTCTTACTACCCGTTCGGGTTATACGCTTTAAGTACTAATCACTCTAATTGACTGGAAATTGGGAAGGTTGAATTAGAGGAAGTGAACCCGCATTTGTGTGGAGGGAGAGTGGAAAACCATTTAGGAAAAACCTCCCCCAGTTCACCCGACCGAGATTCGAACCTCGATCTCCCCGTCCTCTGAAGTCGAGCTCAACACGACAAGCGCGTTAGCCAACTACGCCACCGAGGCGGGTAATAATATATAGTTTGAATAAAAATATACAACAGCAAGGAAATATTAATGGATGTAAAGTAAATGCTTATAGCCTGAACAGGTAGTAAGATGCAGGGCGTAGAAAAGTTAAAAATAATATTTATATAGATTCTTAATAGCACTTCACTAAAAAATGTGTGAAAATATATGAAAAATTTTTAGGCCATTTTTATAAACGTCTAAGGTTATATTTAATCAAAGTGCATAGGCCTACTTTCATTTTACCTTTACCTTTACTTTTATACCATAAACCCTAAACAAATGTTGTTCTAGTATTTTTATTAATACATTTAAAAAAATCTATAAATATACAATATAATTGATATTAAAAACAAAGGTAGAACAAGGGTTTAAAACCATTTCTGTGTTTATTATTTTCGAAATTTGTTTGTTTTTCCCAATAAAAGATTGGAGGAGGGAAGTTGAAAATTCATAAAAAGGTACCAAAAGTAGGCCTATTTAAATATTATTTAATCATTTGAAAATTAATAAACCTATCTAATAAATGGTAAGAACTTTCCCCTAGTTCAGGATAAAATTTTATGACAAGTAAAACTAATCGCTTTTATTTTATTTTATTATCTCGGTGGCGTAGGTGGCTAACGCGCTTGTCATGTTGAGCTTGACTGCTGCGGACGGGGACATCGAGGTTCGAATCTCGGTCGGGTGAACTGGTGGGTGGTTTTTCCTAAATGGTTTTCCACTCTCCCTCCACGCAAATGCGGGTTCACTTCCTCTAATATAACCTTCCCAATTCCTAATTCATTAGAGTAATTAGTACTTAAAGTGTATTATCCGAACGGGTAGTAAGATGTGCTGTTAAGATATATTTATTATATTTATAAAAAAATTAAAAATTATATTACAATTCAAAAAAATTTAGCGTGATGAAATTTAGCTAACAGATATTTTAATAAAAATAATTTATACGACTATTAAAATTTGTGGATTTCAATTAATCTAAGTAAGTGCAAATAAAATCTTTAATTATTTCGTCAACTTATTAGTGCTGTCAATTTCCAATCAGCTTTAATAAGGTAATAGATGTATATATAATATATACACATAAATAAATATATTTATGTATATAAATATAAATAAATATATTTATATATATTAGTGTATATAAAATCTATGTTAATATATATTTACATGTATAAAATATATATAATATATTTTCTAAATATTATATATGTATAAATATATAATGTGTATATATATATATTTATACAGTATTATGTGTATATATATCCACTATTTATATATATATATATATATATATATATATATATATNTATATATATATATATATATATATATATATATATATATATATATATTAATTTGATGCCAAACCTAAATTAGACACAATTCCGTGGTCATCCATTATTAA
Organism: Timema douglasi; assembly: GCA_901482245.1. Taxonomy (NCBI): domain Eukaryota; kingdom Metazoa; phylum Arthropoda; class Insecta; order Phasmatodea; family Timematidae; genus Timema; species Timema douglasi. Next base: position 18,031 of record CABEEJ010001780.1, on the reverse strand, counting down.
AAGAAAAATAAATACAATTTTATAGCTACTAATTTTAGACCACAAACCGGAATTGAAACTTTTGTTCTTAGATTAGACAGAGGATGTACTTTACATTTGTTGAAGAAAGTATGTCACACTACAGTAAATGTACAGCACGTCTTTCTACTTACTTATACTTTTCACATATGAAGGTTACAGGAGAAAAAAGGGGGAAGGCCAATTTTAACTCCAATTGAGTGAGAGCTGCCATCTGTTAGCAAACTATAAGACCAAAATAAAGAACTTTAGATTATGGTTAAAAGAGGCCTTTGACATATTTATATAATTTAAAAATAAGTATTTGCTTTGGAGCTTATATTGTTAGAAATATAAAAGTGTTTGTCCTATAAAACGTATGTTATGTGACTTTCTAGCTTATATCTTATACCGTTCATATTTAAACTGATAAAATATGGATTACTCAAGTAGAATTAAAAGGATATACACAATGAATTTGCGTCGGGGAAAATTTGGAAACCTATTTAGAAAAAATCTCCTCTATAGATTATAGACCCTGATTTTAACACCGAACATATCATAACCAGAAAACCACACAGGACGAGACTGATGTCTTACTCAACTTTACAATTGATGTGACTATACCTTAGATGGGATGGAAAGGGACGCGATAAAAACCCAGCGTTCTTGAAATTTTTATGTTAGAACATTTTTTTGGCCAAAATAAATAAAATATTGCTCGAGTAAAGAAATAGAGTTTAATTTTCTTCACTTGTTGATATAAACAGTTCTTGAATATCTATCATGACCATGGTGGCATTTTTTAACAAACCTATTAAATTAATATAAAGAGCTACCATTAAATTCAAGAACACCCTTGACAGACATTCAATAAATATTGAGTTCACCATGTGAATAAAATTAAACTCCATGTTTGTACTGGAACAATATTTGATTTATTTTGGCCAAACAAATGTTTTACCATAAAAACTGAAAGAACACTGGTTTTTTTTCTCGCCTCCCGTTCCATTTTACCTGAAGTATAAAGACCTGCACCGATCAGAATCAGCTCAAAGCAAAGGTCAAAGGGTTTTAACTACTTTACCGATGACCAAATCAGGACCGGATGTAGTAAGGCGGATACTTACTTAATAGTTTCTCTCGTTCCCTCCAATAAAACGTGCTTGTAGGTCCCTAAACTATCCATTTGTCAACTACCCTATTAGTGCAAATATGTGGCTAGCCTGGGCAGGTAGTGAGACGACAGCAAGGTAAATAAACAACCAAAAACCGTTAAATATTTCGATTTATGTTCACAAATATTAAGCTTTATTTTTTCTCCGGAATATTAAAATAGTGTTTTGTGGGTCCTAATGACGCTAAGCAAGGAGGTAGGTAGAGTGTGATTATTTGAGGTCATCCCCGCGTGACGTGTGGGTAAAATGACTCCTTATTAGGCAAGCTTGAATAGTTCGAGGCGAGCGGTGGTGTCGAGGTGACTGGCCGTCCTAGGGTCACGCTCCATGAGGTGCGATGATAGGCCAGGCCCTAGTCATAGGGGCGGGTACAACGTCCTCCTCTTGTAATAGTCGAGCCCACGACTGACCACTAAATAGTTCCATGTTTACTCTCTTTCTCTCTTCCTCTCCTCTCAAACCTCCTACTTTCCCAGTTTGTCTAGATGATTTTATTTTATTATAGAGGTGAGCTGGCGGTCTAGGGGTAAGGTGTCAGACTTCTGTGCTGGCGGCCGGGGTTCAATCCTCGGTCCCGGCACAGATTTTTCTGATTACCAAACCCTTCCTTCACCTCTGACAAGACATCTTGTGAATGTGGGGAGTGCCAGGCCTCCACAGTGGTTCGGATTCCACGTTAAACTGTAGGTCCTCCATTTCATCTCACAATCACCCTACCATTACACATTAGCGTAAGTGCGTATAACCCGAACGGGTAGTAAGACGTGGTGATAATAAAAATAATATTTTATTGTATATTATCTTTCCAAGCTATCCACATATTTTTCCCCCCACTAATGGTGTGTTTATAAGTTTAAAGGTAATGTATTCGAATTTGCTTAGAGGGAAAGTGGGAGTCCATTTTGAAAAAAATAACTCCCTCGTTACACCCAGCTGGTAATCAAACCATGATATGACAGTCAATGGTAAAACAAGAGTTAGTGAATACTTAATGAATCAAGTAGGGGTGAAAATGAATTTAATAGGAAACACACCGACATTTGATTGGATAGAGGATGGAAAAGAACCCAGTGTAGATAAGTCAAATTAACTTTAAGGCACAATTTGAACATGGTATATTTTTGACCTTTTGGGTCATATTCGTGAATGCAAATAAAACCCAATATGGAAGGAGTTTTATTATTATTATTATTAGCACCGCGTCTTACTACCCGTTCGGGTTATACGCACTTACGCTAATGTGTAATGGTAGGGTGATTTTGAGATGAAATGGAGGACCTACAGTTTAACGTGGGATCCGAACCACGGTGGAGGCCTGGCATTCCTCACATTCACAAGATGTCTTGTCAGAGGTGAAGGAAGGGTTTGGTAATCAGATAAATCTGTCCCGGGACCGGGGATTGAACCCCGGCCACCATCATAGAGGTCTGACACCTTACCCCTAGACCGCCAGGTCACCCATGGAAGGAGTTAAATTAAACTTACGTCCATTTTACCTAAACTGCTTTATATAATTTTTACCACCTAACGTTTTCAAGTGTGATCAGTAGTCTATTATTACTTTATATTTGGACAAACATAAATACTAGTCTGAGAGCATTATATCATTGTTTTGTTAGTTAAAAATGAAATACAACTTAATTTTAATAATAATTTCATTCACATCGGTGCAAACGTAGACTAGGTGTCAGGCTCATATAGTATGGCTTGCCTCTGATTGGTAGGGCAAGATTATAATCCCACTCTAGTGTAAAAAAAAGGTCGTTTCTAAACCTCTCTCCACGCAAATTCAGGTAGGCCTATATTTTCACTAAATTCTACAATTGTCATCCATGCCCAATGAAATTCATGAAAATGGATATCGGTCGGATAGATAATCAAATATTGTGAAAAAAAAGTTTACTAATTACAAGGAACGAGCGCTGAAATTTAGTATTAATCAACAAACACACACTTGCTTCAGTGGCCACATGGTCTAAGGCATCACTCTCATGTTGGAATAAATTTCCGATTACAGGGAGATTAGGGCTCGAATCCCGATCAGGTATACTGTGAGTGGTTTTTCCAAAGTAATATTCCACTCTCCTTCCGCACAAATGTTTGTACATTTCCTTTAAATTCAACCTTACCTTTCCATATCTCACTAGCGTACTTAATACAAATGCGTACAACCTGAACAGGTAGTAAGACGTGGTGCTAGAAAAAACAAAAAAAACATTAATTGACTCAGACCCGTTAGCTCGGTCAATGTGATGTATTTTCTCCTTGATAGTAATAAATCCGGCTTACTATCCTAAAGAATGCATATAAGTTATTATATATATTTACGGGAGCTAGTTTGAAAATATCTTTTAAAACTATAGGCAGTGTACTTAAATCCCTAAATATGTAATACCGTGGCTTAGACCTGTCTCAAACAGGCGCCATTTCGGGTTTCACGCAAAGTTTGATCCCTATTGTTTACATTTATTTTTTACATTTTTCAGAACAGGAGGTAGCGTGACCTGTGTTCATGGCTCTGTCAGGCTATTGGGGTCTATTTTTTTATTTTTTTTCGAGTTTCGGATTTTCCTCATGTATATGTCATGCACCATAAGCCAAAATTATAGCTATAACTCTACCCACATGATCGTGATATATTATTATTATTATTATTATTATTATTATTATTATTAGCACCGCGTCTTACTAACCGTTCGGGTTATACGCACTTACGCTAATGTGTAATGGTAGGGTGATTGTGAGATGAAATGGAGGACCTACAGTTTAACGTGGATTCCGAACCACGGTGGAGGCCCAGCATTCCCCACATTCACAAGATGTCTTGTCAGAGGTGAAGGAAGGGTTTGGTAATCAGATAAATCTTTGCCGGGACCGAGGATCGAACCCTGGCCGCCAGCATAGAAGTCTGACACCTTACCCCTAGACCACCAGGTCACCGTGATATATTAAATCCACCCTGAGGCATACCTCCCCCCCAACCAAGATATTTTTGGTGGTTTTAATTTAGAGGATAGCAACACTTAAGTAATAAATGTGTGAGGATTCAGCTTGATACAGTGTGCGGAAGATTGAGAAAAAAACTGGTCAAACAGACACCACATGGCTAGGCATCAGTTTCATATGGTTTAGTGTTCTGCTAACAGAGAGGTCAGTGTTCAAATCCGTGCTAATAGTGGTGAGGCGTCATCAATCAAATACCTTCTTACTCTCCCTCTACGCAATATGGGGTTTAAATCTTTAAAATTTTATTATCCTCATACCTGCCCAATTAGTGTTAATAGATATGAATAGCCTTAGCGGGCAGAAGGACTTGCAGTAAATATTGGAAAGGTTTTCGTATTTTCCTTAGTAATTATATATTGTGATACGACTACTTAACTCATTTTGTAGCGTGTCTGTTTACCGAAATAAGTGGTCCCGGGCTCGATTCCCGGCACGGCCGAAAAATGTATCATTGGTGAAATGTGTGCTTACCCTCTCAAAGGGATGGATTAACGGGCGGGGGCTGAATGTGTTGCTTGTCCAAGTCTTAAGGCGATCAGTCCTTTTTAATTTGGCGTTTAAATGAAGAGCCATTGAAATAAACGGATATCAACAATAATTTTTGATTGTTTTGCAATTATCTTTTCGAAAACGGTTTGTTCAAGAATAGATGTTGATTAAGTAATAATTTTTATATACACACCTCCTCTATAATTTTAACAGTGATCAAATATCGATAAAATTTAAAATTTTCAATAGAAAACTGCCAGCATCTTAACAAAAAATAAGAAAATGTAACAATTAATAAACATCGATACATTATCTTAGAAGGTGCGTTGAAAATATTAACATAAACATTTCACTCGTTCTCGAGAAAACTTACATTTCCAAACGTATGATTCTTCCGTAAGACCTGTCTGGTAGCTAGCACCATTTACGGTTTCCGTGATCCATATGTTCTTGTTGGCGCGGAAGGATACTTTGTTTGGTTGTGAAGCCACGCCACGACTTTCACCCTCTCGTCCACCATCCCCCAAAATAGGTTTTAGACTTTCACTCGACAGGGCCAAGGGCCTTAAGTTAGATTATAAGGCATATCTAGCTACAACAGGCCTAGCAAGCCGGTAGTGGAAAATATATGACTTGAATAAAACAAACTGCCACAGACTGGAAACAGTAATGGATGCCAATAATAAAATAAATACTGGTGCTGTATCATATAATTATTTTATTGTCTATTAATTCCCAAATTCATTAATTTTTCATATAAAGTTTATTAGTGTTAGTAGTATCTAAAAGTGTTTCATGTAAAAAGTGTGTAGGCCTATATTTTTTTTATCACCACGTCTTACTTCCAATTCGTTCTGAACACTTATGAACTAATTAGTTTTAGGAAATATCAAGGGTTATATTAAGAAGAAGTGTACCCTCATGTTTGTAGAGTGAAAGTGGAAAATCATTTATAAATTACCACCCTCTCTGCACCTGACCTGGCTCGAACCATTATCACCCCGTTATTGGCAGCCAGTCTATTGTGAGAGTAACGCCTTAGATCATGTGACAGCAGAAGAATGTAATATATTATTGTTGATCGTTGTTAGAATTGTTGCAGTATGATGTACTGAAGGGGTTGTTTCCTAAATGGTTCCTTATCCTACCTCCAAGCAGATGTTGGTGCATATGTTATGAATTACACATTCCTAATGACTACCTCCTTTGCATTTTTAAATTACAATATCAGAAACGCGTAGTAAGATGTGATGGGAAAACAATTTGAACTACTGCATAACATATTCTGATTTATTAGTCTAGTTTTTAACTAGAATATATATGTTGTATCTCATTTGCTAAATCACTACTCACTTTATCCAAATATTGTTGATTTGTTTTATCATTTACTCTTGGTCGCGGACGAAGTAGTCCAAAGTTACAGATTTACATTTCACTTTAATGGAAACATTGTTTTTGAATCACGATGTGGTGCAATGAAGGTTTTTGGCTACATGGGACACTAACAAGCATCTTAAAATCATTCTAAAACATCATTTCGGTTGCATTTCATGTGAGTTATATTTTGTGATCCTTAGCCTAACTGGTGAGCACATTATTAAAAACCTACTAAAATAATTGGTAGTATCTATTGTTATCACTCTTACACTTCCAGGCTATCCGCAATAAAATTGTTTATCCCGCTTATTAAAATGTACTAAATAATATTTGTTTTGAGATGTTATTCATAGGAAATTTTGTATTTGTTTGGTCCAAGTTTACTTTGTTAAAGATATGAGCGATTTGTTTGGTTATCAATTCGCGGATAACTAGCGAACCAGATAAGCGTAGAGAGTAAGACTGGAGTTAGTTGAGTATATCTCTGATAGGTGGCAGCACTTTACATGAGAAGGAGGGGGGGAGAGAGAGAGAGCGATTTGCTCCCTATGTAGAATATAACAGTTTAGGGGTTGCGTCCAAAACCAAACAACTATTTGAGCAATTCGATTTTAAATTTAAGAAACACACAATAATTATTTAGATGGACTTAAAATCTGCGGTTAGTACTCAATTTAAGGTGTATTTAAATGCCCTATAAGTGGGTATATATTTTGTGGGGAACTATATACTTGGGCTGTCGTAAAATACACTAATGCAAAGATACAGGATGAGGAGGATCCATTGAAAAGAAGTTCACTAGCATTTGTCTATCAAAATAAACAAAATTTTAAATGTTTTACCTTAAAACTAAATTATTTATTCCTTCAGTTTCAACAAAGAAAATCTTTAGAATTTGTGGAAGTCATGATCTAAATCGTAAATATATCAGTTAACTGTCTTTCCGGTGAGTGGGCTCTCTGTACTCCCGACCAGACGTACCGAGGTTGTTATTCCTACGTAGTTTTCAACTTTGAAAATGCAACCTAATTTCCTCTGAGCTATCTATTCCTTCTCCTTATCTCCTCTTTCTTGCATTATACTAAACTGGCAATGACGGGGAAATTGGGGTTAAAATTCTTGGCTATTCTTAAGTGGTTTCCCCTCTCCCTTCATGCGAATTAGGATTCAATTCCTTTTAATGAAACTTCCCTAACTCTACCACGTTAGTGTAATTAGTATATATCCGTGTAGCCTGAACAGATACTAAAACGTGGTGTAAGCAAAATATAAGTGGTAAGAACTAATAAAAATAATGCTACGACACAATCGCACAAATTTTCTCATATCGTGTATTATAGCTTCAAAGAAAACTTTCAAAAATAAATTTTTAGTAAACTATCCTTAAATAATATTTTTGTCATAAATCTAGTATGATATCTTATTAATCACAATAATCACTATTTATATTTAAATTTTAAACAAAATTGTTTAAATATGTTGAAGAAAATTCACTATTCGGAAATAAACTATTTGTAAAATATTCTAACATTATTTTTAATTTGTATGAAAAAAAAATGTATTCTTATTTAACGAGAAAAACTATTAACATATTTCCATTTTGAAATCAATATTCAAATTCAATTTCCAAAACATTGAACATTTCTAGCTATAACTTATTTTAATAAACTACCATTAAATTAATTTATTTTAGATTAGAAAAAATACATTATTATTGATAGGTATGATAGTATTCCGATAAAAAAAATTTATCCAAATCGATAAGACAATTTTTTTAGATTTTCAAATTAAAAACACCGTTAGCAGTTAGCCACCCGTAACCAAATTCCTCTCCTGAAATAAGTATAAAGCTTTATTTGTCATATCCATGTCAAACATTACCCATATAAACATCTTAAACAAACTCATTTTATCAATTTTCAAATTAATTAAAATTTCCAAAAATAACTGCTAAATAAATGACCCTTTATTGAATGTTTACCCCAAACAAAGTATACATGGTTATTTGTCATATAAATCACTCCCAAGATACCAATTTTGAACCACATATTATTTCACATTTTAAAAATATCTCCAGTCATTGGTAAGTTACATATAAAGGAGTATCCACCCAAACAGAAAATAAAGACTGTTGATTGTCATGTCAAGCATTCTCAAGATATCTATTTTGAACCAAATCGTTAGGGGCATTTTTTAAATATTTCAAGAACTTCAAAATAATTCATCAATAACTACCCATATATGAAATTTTACCCCCCAAAAAAGTATACAGTGTTATTTGTCATATAAATCACTCCCAAAATACCCATTTAGAACTAACTCTTGAAGGACATCTTATAAGTATTTAAATTTCTTGGAAAATCCGTCATCAGTAAACTATCCATATATTGGTTTTTACTCCTAAAAAAGTAGACATTGTTATTTGTAACGTCAAACACTACCAAGATACCCATTTGGAGCCAAAGTTTAAAAAAATCACTCGTCAGAAAACTACCCATAAATAAGTCTCCACCCCAAAAAACATGTACGCATACACTGTCAACTGCGATGTAAAACACTCCTAAAATACCCATTTGGAACCAAATCTTTTGAGCCATCTGTGAAATATTTCAAGTTTTTGAAAAATCGCTTATAACTGAAATAGTCAACGAATTTTTGCTGACAAACCAATTATAAAGTACTATTTCTTAGGTCAGAGAAATTATAAATATACATTTCAAGCAAAATCGTTAAGCTATTTTCTAAAATATTTGAAATTCTAAAAAATTACTCGTCAGTAATTGAAGGGCTAGGGTATTATTTACAGCCTTATAGTATTTAAATATCAAGTATGAAAATAATTCATCAATTTGTTTTGGATCTGTGGCCATGGACAGACTGACAGACAAATAGACGGATCGACATGGGGACAGAATTGAAAGATCCATTTTTTTTTTTCGTTTTCACATAAAACGGAAATATTTTTTTAAAAGTTTTTTTCACTATCACAATAATCAGAATGAGAAAGTAAAAATTGGACAAATCAAAACACTCTTGTTTTAGGGGTTGAGTGTATTATGGCTGTGACATGTTTTATATTGAAATAAGTGTAATTTGAAAACGACCTACCTTAGTAACATAATTATAATACTTTTCCCAACTTATCGGATTTATGGCCAGATTCAAAGTCAGACTTAGGGTCGGTACTACAATCGGCTCTAGTAAGTCTAAAGTACGGTGCTGTACTAAATTTCATATGCGAGACTAACCAGATCCGTTCTGGTCTAGGTAGGTGTCTCTTGTTGTGCTTGATATCGAGCTGCACTTAAGCCGCGATAAGGGCCAGTTTCATAATCAGACTTAGTGCGATTCAAGTGCGGCGCTACACTAAATACAAGACGACACCTACCTAGACCAGGATGGAATGGGCCAGTTTCATAATCAGACTTAGTGCGATTCAAACCGGCGCTACACTAAATACAAGACGACACCTACCTAGACCAGGATGGAATGGGCCAGTTTCATAATCAGACTTAGTGCGATTCAAACCGGCGCTACACTAAATACAAGACGACACCTACCTAGACCAGGATGGAATGGGCCAGTTTCATAATCAGACTTAGTGCGATTCAAACCGGCGCTACACTAAATACAAGACGACACCTACCTAGACCAGGATGGAATGGGCCAGTTTCATAATCAGACTTAGTGCGATTCAAACCGGCGCTACACTAAATACAAGACGACACCTACCTAGACCAGGATGGAATGGGCCAGTTTCATAATCAGACTTAGTGCGATTCAAACCGGCGCTACACTAAATACAAGACGACACCTACCTAGACCAGGATGGAATGGGCCAGTTTCATAATCAGACTTAGTGCGATTCAAACCGGCGCTACACTAAATACAAGACGACACCTACCTAGACCAGGATGGAATGGGCCAGTTTCATAATCAGACTTAGTGCGATTCAAACCGGCGCTACACTAAATACAAGACGACACCTACCTAGACCAGGATGGAATGGGCCAGTTTCATAATCAGACTTAGTGCGATTCAAGTGCGGCGCTACACTAAATACAAGACGACACCTACCTAGACCGGAATGGAATGGGCCACTTTTATACGTGAAACGTCGACATTGATCCAAATCTTGAGTTCACTTTTTTTTTTGACGATCACAATATTTTCTCTCTCTCCAAGGGTTAAAAAGCGAGTAAAAAGTGTTTATTATAGATTATTCTTAAATTAATCTCCCTCTTAAAAACCCAGTGTTTTTTTTTTAATTCAAAAATCCTCTCTCATAGAAATGTTTTGATAAACTTTGTTGAAACCTATTTTGAAAAATCTTTTATTTTGAAAAAAAACTTCATAACTTAATTATCTTTAATTTATAGTGTTGAAATTAAAATCATTATATCTAGAAGTATGATCGTGTAACATTTAGTTATCAATTTTGAGTTAAATCCATCCACATATTTATGTTGCAGCGCCTGATATAGGTAAGACTTCATTCACTCCAAAATAAATTAGCTTCACCTTATGGATTACACTATGACCCGAACTTATAAGATATACCATACTTAAATAATATAAGTTCCACTTTATACCTTAAAGGGTAAAATGAAGGATATATACAGATATTTAAAACCCTTTTTTTAGATTGCGGGGGAAAAAATAGTCAAGATTCATAATCATCTCAAAGTCAAACTAGTTCACAATTACAATACTTTCTCTACACGAGAAAGCTAAAATTCTTGTGTCAAGCTATGTTGTTTTCTCTCTCAAACCCCTTTTAAAGAGAACGTTTGTGATTGTCAAAGAAAACAAACTTAAGATTTTGGTATATGTCGACGTTTCATGACTCCCTTAAACCAAAAAAGTGATTTTCGCAATTCATAAATTTCACCCGAGGGATTTTTGGAACTAGATATCTAACCCTAAGATTAAGGGTAGATTACTGAAGAGATGAAATAAGAAAAAAAATCTCTCCAAATATGTATCAACTATTTTGAATAACTCTGTTTCTATCACTGCTTTACATTAAAAACAAAATGGAGTATATCATTTTCTCGTGAAATGGCTTTGAGGGTACTTTACATAAGAAGAAACTTTCAAGTTTGTTAATATTTCAGTGTTTATTTGAGATAGGAAATAACTTATGGCTATAAAATAGTGGTACTATTAAATATATATCTTATTTGAAATATATTTTTATAAAACCAATAGTTATTGAGTTATAAGCAAAAATATTATTATTATTATTAGCACCGCGTCTTACTACCCGTTCGGGTTGTACACACTTACGCTAATGTGTAATGGTAGGGTGATTGTGTTGGAGGACCTACAGTTTAACGTGGAATCCGAACCACGGTGGAGGCCTGGCATTCCCTACATTCACAAGATGTCTTGTCAGAGGTGAGGGAAAAGCAAATATACATATTATAAAAAGCTGTCACAAATTAAATAGACTATTTGAGAAGTTATGTTTGACTGTGTTTCTGCTTATAGAACCCCCTTCTTCAGTGGCTAAATTATTTAAGGCCTCACTTTCATGTTATACTGGCCAGTTGATGATGGGAGAATCTGGGTTTGAATCCCGGTCTGTATGAGTAAGCCTATAGCCTGAACTGTTAGTTAGACATGTTGTTAAAAAAATATAAATAAATTTAACAGCTACAACACCTAATAATCAGGTCGGTACTTTCATGATAATCAAGAGAAACTCGTATATTTTCATCAAATGATATATTTTTAACAATATTGTAAATCGAACTCAAGAATCCTAGCTTTGCAGACAGATGCACTATTGACGTATATAATGTACTCTACAGTAATAAGAATCCTGATTCTTTCCTTTAGTATAGTGGTAACTTAAAAGGGTTAAGTCACCCCCTGTCTTCCATTAAGAGTAGAACCAAAATAGTAAAATCTTCACATATTACACAAAATTGCAGAAAAATAATAATTCTTGCTTAATATTAAATATAGTTGAAAAACGACATGGGAAACGAACCCGGTACTTTGTCTCAGCACATCATTGTTACTATTAAAGGTTGTCAACTCTACTTATGATAAATTTTGTTAATTATATTATTAGTTAATATTAACTTAATGTTTATTCAATAAATTTTTAATTACAAAAATGTATTCTTCTTATTTCAATTACTTCCTCTTTGGAGGGTTTTCATATTTTTTTGTGTTTTAGAAGTATTTTAATCTCGGGGTATTTTTGAAATGACTTAGTATATAGACATATGATTTTCACACTAACTCAGTTCTAGAGCAGACAATACAGTCACTTAAGATGTAAGTTCATCTATGCGGAAGTGAGAGCCCCCATTTCACAAACGAATAAAGATTCGGTAATATCGGGATTCTAACCCTGACCCCTTTGTTCAGTAGACAAACGCACTTCTTACCACTATAAGGTTTTGGAAGTTTCTTTAATACATAACGACTAAACATAATTACGTTTTAAATCAAGGGTTCCAACGAATTATACAGAATGTCCCAAACTGTGCCACCTTCGTAAAAAAGGTTGAGAAAATCTGAGTAATCTGTGGTTAAATGCTGAATTTTTATAGCCGTTTTTCTTTAACGGAATTTTGCTTGACTTCTTAGTGTTATTTTCGATATGGATCAATTACTTTTAGTCTTATTTTTCTCTCATTTGAACTAGGTTTGCTACTCCGCATTGGCCCGTTAGTGTAGTAAAGTGGACTGATGGTACCTGTAAGAAAAAAAGGGGTGACTAGGTCTTTGTGGTGGCCGTGAAGACAGGCCGTCATGGGTGGAGCCTGATTGGGATTAGTGTGACGGTAGTTAATTGAAACTGACCGTAGATGATCAAGAGGTAGGGGAGCTGGGGGGACATCCTCGGATGAAGTTCAATTGTTCATGACTAGCTCCCATTTTGCTGGAATTCAAGTGGATTTTTCTTGTGATCTGTTGGAGTTTGAAACACGTAAAATAAACCTTTTTTTTCTTTATATAAATGAGATTTAAAAAATAACATTCTCTGGTCTTGTCCTTTCATTTTTTTTTTCTGGCTAGCCAAGATATAAAAATGTTATTACTATTTTCTGATATTATTAAATACCAGTGTGAACTATCCTCATTCATTTACACTGATGAGCTAGGGATGAAAGAGATTTAATTTTGAGTTTATATATCAGCTCTTGCATGTAAATAAATCGAGAACAATTCAGTGAAAAATATTTTCTCATATATACGGAGGATTTTCTCGACTCATTGCCAGAATGTTCGACACACTTTTTCAATACTTACTTGGGATGTCAGGACATGGTTGTTGCCCAGGGCTGGGGGTTCTGCGTTGATAGCTCTAGAATTATTTTGGTTCATTTCCTAAAATACATTTTCTTGCCACATATTGTTTTTTTAATATTATTTGGCTGGTTGGATAACAAGACCGAACAGTAACTATTTCAACAATAAAATAATTGTCTGTGGCTCATAGATTTTTGCACCTAGTATTAAAACTACACACTAGTTGGCCCTTTATAATTTAACCTAAAATATATACCAAATTATTTAGGTTAACAGACTTTCGGCAAACCCAGATAGGGGGGATTTTTTAAATTCTAGATTAGTTTTAGGTTTAATGACTGGTCCAAATTACATTAGGCCAAATTAGTTGAATCCAACTAACTTTGGATGAAAATAATTTTTAGGCCAAAATATTTAAGGTCAAATGACTTTAGAATAACTGTAATTCGATATCAATTTTTAGGTTAAATGACTCCAGGACTATTGCCTCGTCCTTTGTTTTAATATCCATCTGGGCTTGAGGAATTCATTTAGCAATAAGGAAAGTATAAATAAGAGAAAAGTTACTTCTGATTGGTGGCAGAGTTGGAAACGACAATAGAACCCCATTTATCCGGACTAATTAGAACATATGTTAGTCCGTATTGTTAATAATCTGGATAGTTGATCTCATAGAAAAAGTAGGATTCCACAATAATAGATTTGTTGAATATATAATACCAAAATTTAAGATTATTTAACGTATGAATATATGCACAGTACTTATGTAAATAGCAGTAAGTGCCTACAACACATTATACAACCAATTACATGTATGCATATGTATTTATTATACAATGCAACATGAAAATAAAGGTTTGAACTTCTTAAAAACTATTACATAGCCCTATCAGTTAATAATCAGTCTGCTCTCTCCAAACTTATAAACTCCGTATTTAACTAAAACCGATGGTACGATGCGAATCCTGACCTCCACATCACTGGAAAGCTAGGCTCAAATAGCCTTGTAATTATAGTCCACAGGTATTAGCTATGATTTTTATTATTACATTTAATTATATGGTTGTTCACTACCTTGGATCAGTATATAGTATGACATCCTACCGAGCTGGGGGGGTCTCAGGCTCGATTCCGAGAACAGCAGAAAAATGAATCACTGGTTAAATGGAGCATCTCCTTTCACATTAATTAATGACTGTGACACTGAATGTTTTGTTTGTTATAAAATTAATCTTGTTTAAAAGTCGTGTGAGGTTAAATTGAGCCGGTTTAATAAAACAAATTAAATAAATATATATATATAAATAGTAATAAGATAACTGATCAGTAGTACCTATGTAGTATTTAGCTTATTTATTGGGATAGGTATATTTCATTTGTTCATTTGTTGGAATAAAAAAAAATGTTCATTTTATCTAAAACACTGTGTATGTATAAATATATATATATACTTATTTCAAAAAAATTATTACACTTTATAAAAATCTGTTCCAATATTTACTAGTATTATGAAACAGAGGGAAGTTAATATTTCAATCATAAATGCATTTGATTGCTATTTATATAATATATTCCCTTTATTAAAATATTACATTGAATATATCTAATAAACTACATAGTAAAAATAAGTTTATAAAATTTTAGCCTTTTAAGTTATCTAAACTTCGATAAACCATTTAGTTAATTTGTATATATCGGTATAATAAAACAGATCCAAATGAAGGGCAAATGAAATTAAACGGTGATCAAACCACACTCATCTTTTGGAAATTACCAGAAAATCTAAAATTCTTGATTATTTATTCCTAAGCTTTTTATTCGATAATATAGTCCCAACATCCGTTCTTTTGTCTTTTATAATCATCTGATTCTTGATCTGTTCCAATTGATAGATTCGCTCTTCCACACTGAAAACCATGTTTTTCAACTTTTCCACTATTTTAACAATTCTTTGCTCGTTTATAATAAGTTGTGTTAACATTATGAGCAAAAAATCACTATATAAGGCAGTGGGTGTAGATCAATTTTATATCTTGCTGGGTAATATTAACGATGTGTAAAATTTTATCACGCGACTAATAGCCACACGTTCTAATAAGGCAGGCGACAAACGACGAACTTGATTTGGACTCTACTTCAACACTACCTGTACTTACGGTCTTGCTTAGAATTATTTTTTCATAATCCCATTGTTTACTAAAATTATGTTTATAAACTACACTTAATTATTATTGAAATAGAAATATAAAATTATTGGATCAATATTTAAGAATATTTTCACGTTAATATACATGATGTAGCTAGTGGTTATGGAAAGGGAAAAAATAAATGTCATTAGATATATTATATCATCATCATTAACCAAGGAAGTTTTGTCAATCAAAATGGGAACCAAGCCTTCTCTTCCAAATCTTGTACGTTGCTATTAGATGTAAAAGATAAGCATATAACGCGAACGGGTAATAATAAATATAAGTGGAAGATACTTTACTATGAATTCTATAATTAATTCCTTCCTGAGTTAACGCATAATTTAAATAATCACTTTCACAATAAATTTGAAAAGGTTGGGGGTGTTAATATCAGTAAAATGATTTGAGGGTGGTATTTTCCTAAACTTTTCCTGCTAAAAAATGCGGATAAACTTTCTCTCTGTCATACTTTGTTATTCATTATCCATTTGATGTAAGATATGATGATAACCAGGATGAAATGCAATTAGAAAATCAAAAGCTACCATTAGAAGACACATAGGTATTGCTAAGCATTAACGCTAACGGAACCATGTGTCTTAGTTGCTAGGGGTGCGTTAATTTTAGAGTTAGCTTCAAATCTTTCAGATCAATCTGCCTTTTAAACAACTAAAAAAAAATCAACATCAATCCAAACAAGGAAAAGTACCATTGCTTTTGAAGGTTCATAAACTTACACGCCCCAATATTTCTACTACGGCAAACAAGTTTAAAATATTTCGGCCTTAGGGCTACTAAGATACTAGTTTTAAATTAAATTCGTAATTCAATAAATGTATCCTGACCGTATTTTTTTTTAATTGAGTATTATTACCCTTTCGGTTTATTTCCACAAATTAATAACGCTTATTAGAAAATGTATGTAGGAGGTAAGTTCCTAGATTGAATGTACCCGCATGTGCGTGGAGGGAGCGTGAGAATCTATTTAAGAAAAACACCTGCATTGGATGTTATCGTAAAAATATAATCAGTTATAAAGTTCACACAGCACTACGTGATATGATTGATTACTGACAGTGTGTCTGCCCTTCTTAGATATATATTGAGAACTGAAGAGCTAGAATAATAATCATTTATGATAACTAGATAAAAGAAAAACTCCACGAAAATATGAATGCAAAGACTGGGCTTTGAATTTAATTATGCTTATTAATTTATTAACCTACTAAACTGAAAACATACCTAAATTTAAGACTCAAATACAATCACTCTATGGTGGCTCTTTTATGTGCATTGTTTCAATGAACACCAAATAGTTTAGATTTAACATCTAAAATTCAAAGATTAATCAAATTGAAAAAGCACTTTATAGTAAGTGCCATAGCATACCAAACAAAAATAGTGTTGTTGATTTAGAACCAGAACCTGAAATAAATAAATCTAACTAACACGTAACACTATAAAATTACTGAAAACATACTCTGTTACTTCGAACCTTTAGCTAACTACAATAATGCAAAAAAAAATCACACAATGCATTTTCTTGTTAAATTGAATCTTTATTCTTCAAGTTTTATTTCCATCTCAATACTCTTGTTGCCAAGGAGATTTTTTTGATTTTTCCAAATCTTTCTTTACTAAGGAGACTAAAAAATGAATACTCATAGATTAAAAACTACTGTATTTTTTAATTGTTTCAATTTTAGACGCAAATGCAACCACAATAACAGTCGATTTTCTCGAAGGTTCTTCGTTCGCAGATGGGACAGCGTGATGGCATATGACTTGAGCTGATTCCTGGAGATTAGGGAGAAGGCCTACAAAATAAGTCCTTTCTTGAACCGATTAGTATTTTTTGAGTTTACTGGCAACAAACAAACAAACAAACAGACGGAAAATTGAATGCTCATCCGTACCATAGAGTGTTATTGTATTTATAGATAAACGGAAAGGTAGAGGTATTGTAAAATATAGCAAGTTTTTTAATCTGGGATATACTTTTAACACACTCACACAAAAAGTTTAAAACGTTAGACATACATTACACTTTAACGCATTTTATGGATGTTTCAGAGTTAAATACCAGTTAAATTAAATGGGTATAGATTTGACTTTCTTTTCACTTCTTTAATATTATTCCTTGCAGATGTAAATATATTTTCACATCACCTTGTATTGTTAGCATCCCTTAAATTAAGTCACTAATAACTGTTTTTTCAAATGCAGATCATGTTTATGTATATATTTAAAAAAATATTTCATTCTGACACATTGTATTTAATATCAACGTTTTTCACACAACTAATTGCTATACAAATTTAGAAATACTTATAGGGTGTGAATGATTAAGGCAGAATTTAGATGAAAAATACCAGTACCTTAATTTGTAAATTAGGAGAGTAGAAAAGTACTTAAAAAAACTTCAGTGAGACCAAATGGGATTTTAACCCTAACCTCCCTGCCATGAAAATCCAGGCTAGATGAGTATGGCATTTATTCGCGTACCTACTGATACACACA
>CABEEJ010001779.1:119262-136760 GCA_901482245.1 Timema douglasi | reverse complement strand
CTCACAATCACCCTACCATTACACATTAGCGTAAGTGTGTATAACCTGAACGGGTAGTAAGACGTGGTGCTAATAATAATAATAATTAAATAAGTTAAAATATCTTATGTATAATTTGCAATCTCTAAACATACTTTGAGGTGGAAACCAAAATTATGGGCAAGTCATCAAAATAATTGATCTTCTGACAAGGAACGTTCAGAATAGATGTTCAAGTTGTGAGGAGGAAAGAGTCAAGTTGGCACATTTTACTGGACCTTTCAACCTTTCTATTATTACTAAGCAAAATATATTCACACTGAGGCATTTATTATAGGAATGGCAGTTGAGCTTTCATGGTGTCTACTCAACTTGACCAATGAAATCCCCGACCTTTTCCCTGATTTCCCCTGATCATTTCCTAAAATTCCCCACTAAAAAAGTATGTCACATCCTTCTAACTCGCCCCTCCCCCATCTCCACTCTCATTTTTCTATTAACTTTTTTTATGAATAATAATAAATTTTAAAATTTGAATATTTTTTAATTTTGTATTAAAATGGTTTACTATTAACTAAAAATATATTACACAGCTACAAACAAAAAAATGGCATTATAATTTACTGATTATTGTATTTCATATTTTGAGTAAAATATCATTTTCCCAGATTTTTATTGTGATTTACCAAATTCCTGACTTATTCCCGTTTTTTCCCAATAACTTCAAATTCCCGGCTAATTCCAGTTTTCCCTGATTTTCCCGGATGGTAGACACCCTGGCTTTAAAACCATTAAAACAATCCTTTAATATCTTAAAAGGTTCTATTGTGAGCCTATAAAAGAAAAAAATGACTGCTTGAGGAACAATTTACTTTAATTTCTGAATTATATAAGGTTGTGCTAAACGTAATTGAAAATAAAATAATTCTACTTATGTATACAGCTTCATAAAGCCATAAGAATATGTTTATACCTTTCACCCACATTTTGAAACAAACCATATTTTAAAATAACAATCCAGTTCTTAAATAATGTGGAATTTAGATATATAAACCTACCCCACTTGGGTTTTTGACAAAATAGCTCCCACTTGAGCCTTGGTATATTCGCTCCGGGTAGATGCCGTTGTCGATTGCTACTTCTGCCTGTCGGATCAACTCGGAGAACTGGGGATCATCTGAAATACAAACAGGAGGAGCTGAGTTTATTAATTTGATTTTCTAAAAACATCCTTTTATTTTGACCTTAAGAGATTAAAAATGTTACAAGGCTACATCAACTAAAGATAAGAAGCACCAAGCAAAGATAACAGTATTATTTATAAATACTTTGGATTGCTGACATTAACAAAAATGATATTTGGAAGAAGGTACAGGAAAGATGGATAGAAACATACAAAATGAATTAACACAATGTGACTTTTACAATGAAAATAAGAACATAATTTGCACACACAACTCAACTTCCTAAAAGAGGAAATACAAAAGGGAGAAAATGTTCCTTTTTCTTCCTCTTTTAGGAAGTTGAGTTGCGTGTTTCACGCTCCCTCCTGATGAGTTCCAATGGAATGAAACCTCGGCTGAGGAATAGGGTGGTAACGGTAGATTTTCTAAAAGGCAGCCATTACCTCTTTGTCCACCTTTCCTGTACCTTCTTCCAAATATAATACAATCACCTCATAAAGCGAAAAGAGGTTTTCCTTATAGAGATAAAATATTTTATGACTAAATTCATGATGTCTACTAAACTTGACCAATGAAATCCCTGACCTTTCCCCTGATCATTTCTTGAAATTCCCGACTAAAAAGTATATCACATCCTTCTAACTCGCCGTCCCCCTCCCTCCATCCTCGTTTTTCTATTAATCTTTTTAATAATAATAATAAGTTTTAAAATTTGTTTTAAAATTTTTTACTAGGAATTAAAAATCTATTACACAGCTACAAACAAAAAAATGACGTTATAATTTCCTGATTATTGTATTTCATATTTTGATTAAAATATCATTTTCCCGGATTTTTGTTGTGATTTACCAAATTCCCGACTTATTCAAGTTTTTCCCCGATCACTTCAAATTCCCGGCTAATTCCCGTTTTCCCTGATTTTCCCGGATGGTAGAAACCCTGCTAATTGATTATTTAAAATCATTTTCATCTAGACTATAAAATAAATCTAATATTAATTTATAAACAACCGTGTTGTATTCTTAGATAGAATGTATTTTTTTTTATGAAAAGATCTACCTATTGAAATATTTTCATTGAAAGTATAACTTGGGGTTATTGTAGAGTAAAATATAGCAGGGAATCCAACGATGGTCCGTTTAGATTATATACAATTATTATTATTAGCCCCGCGTCATAGTACCCGTTCGGGTTTATACGCACTTACGCTAATGTGTAATGGTAGGGTGATTGTGAGATGAAATGGAGGACCTACAGTTTAACGTGGAATCCGGACAACGATGGAGGCCTTGTGTCACTATTGTTGGGTTAGATATCTTAGTACTACAATATTATTTAATCAAAGCCATAACTAATTCACCTCACCCTGGTACTCAAGTCAGTCAGTAGAAAATCAATTAGATAATTTAAAGGCTGGGCTAGGTAGGCCTATTTACCAACCACTCACTCCCCCTTCCCGGCCAAACACGGCCACCTTTCATCTCCAAACACCCTCCTTGATATGTATGTATGTATGTATGTAATATGCTGAGGGTCCTCTCCCCCGATTCAGATTCTGTCCTTATTTAGAAGGTTGTACTGTAAGCCAACACTGCGTACAGTTTCCATATTCAAAATTTGCCAGAAAAGGTTGACTGCTATGTACAAGAACATTTTAAGTGAACCCACCTGGGTGGCGTAGTTGGCTAACGCGCTTGTCGTGTTGAGCTCGGCTGCTGAGGACGGGGAGATCGAGGTTCGAATCTCGGTCGGGTGAATCGGTCGGGTGAACTGGGGGTGGTTTTTCCTAAATGGTTTTCCACTCTCCCTCCACGCAAATGCGGGTTCAATTCCTCTAATTCAACATTCCCAATTCCTAATCCATTAGAGTAATTAGTACTAAAAGCGTATAACCCGAACGAGTAGTATTAATATTATTATTATTATTTTAAGTGAAAGCGGGAAGTGATTCACTCCTTGAAATGTTGACAAACATCTAGTTGTTCATTGTAATCAGAATCGCAATCAATAGGCTACCGTGTTGTACAAAATATAGTCCTAACTGTGATCAATCCTTGTATTTTCCTAGTGTGCCTATTTTCTTATTTTCCCATTTTTCTTGCAAATTTCTTCATTTTTGAATACGTTATTATATGCATAGTTTCCCTATTTTGGTTGCATAGGCTTATTTCTTCAGATTTAGGCGCATTATTGCATGCATGTTGCATATGGTACTAATTTTTCGTCAATATAAATTCAGTCTATTGAATAGGTACAAGCTAACCCGACCTAACGAAACCTGGCTCTCCGCGCATCTGCCAATGGCGGATTATGTTTGGTTGAGTTGTTTTATTATAATAAACATTTAAACTTAGATACAGCTTTAGGTAGTTATGTGACACACGGATTGTGTTGAAGAAAGTGGTTGTATCTGAATACTCGAGTAGGCCATATTCTCGACTTGATGATTTTATACTTTACCGTGCACTTGAAACTACAACTGCAAAATAATATTTGAGCGGCAAGCTATCCTTTCCACGCCCTTGAGTCGCAGAGCTATATTCCATTCACGGTAGGAATTACTCTCTGAAAGGTCTTTTTTACTACCAATAGTCTACTATATAATAGATTTCTGGTAGGGAAAAAGGCCTTTCAGAAAACAATTCCTACCGTGAACAGACTTTACTTCCTACCAATGAGCTTAGAAACTATTTTAAACGCCATCTATCAGCCCAAAATAGCATAGGCTTCTTACAGATTTAGGGAGGCTTCTTTACATTGGACATGACAAATATGCAACACATTACAACACCACAATACAACCAGAAAATGTGACATTTTATCATATCACATTACTCTACAAGCTCTATATCTAGCAGAAAGAAAATTAGACAGTTGACGGTCAAATACAGCATCAATGGTGTGTCAAGGGTGTGTGAGGTGTCCATCAGCACACTTTATGACTATTCGGATGGATCTACACTTGATCACGTGATTTGCCAATGCAACTATCAAGTGAACGTCAAGGGTCAACGGCACATGAAGTATGACTATTTGGATATAGCCATTATTAACCAACATGACATTAAAGTGAACGAATTTTACTGTGCACACGAGTTGAATATTCATTGCCTGGTAAAAAACAAGAATTATTAATGATTTTTCATGTAGGCCCTATCAAGGTGTGGGCTAATGTTTTTTTTAACTCCCACAATTTAATATTTTTAATTTTTTTTTTAAGTAAATACTAGAAGGTGTGTGTAGGGCCTAATAATAGTAAACCGGTATCCAGTCGCACACTGACGTATAGTGCGCAAAAACACTTTCATCCTTGTCTAGGACACACAGCTTAGAAGGGGTGCACAGCAGATCCTTGGTATCAGTTCAAAAGAGTCTAAATGTGTGGACCATCTTGGAGATGCATATACAAAGGCTAGAAGGCGATGGAACATAAGTATAATATCTTGATACAGCCCTAATCTAATTTAAAAGTTGAACCTAACCTAAAATACATTTTTGCCAAGCCCTACCTGGAAAATTATTAAACGTAACATCGGATTCCATCCGCCCTAAGAGCGGTTGGTTCTCGCGATTAGCTCGTGGGGAATCTATTGTGCCTGCGTTACTTGAACCAGGGGCAAAACCCACTTCAGGTAGTAGAGGAACTTCGTCTGACACTCCAGATGATAAAGATACTCCAGATGATAAAGACGTAGCTGAATTCGTCCTTAAGTTTTCCTCGGATATTATTTGACCTTTTACATGTGTAAACTCTTCGGACATTGAAATCAACTGTTAAAGATTCATAAACCATGCATATCACTTTCTTCAAATCTTACACTTTTGAAAATTACCACTATAAAAAAATATACTTGTTATCGCATAAAACAGCTGTAAACACAGACATCCATTTGACATTGTCACATGGGTGAACGTCAGAACAAGGAGTTTGAATTGTGAAGATAGTTCAGTTTAATCATAATTATAAAAATGTTATATTTTCTTTGTAATTATAATTAAATAAATGTACATAATGATAATTAGTAAACACATATTTCTGGTTGTCTATACTCATTTAAAATGATTTTTGACTTATTTTATAACAAAATGTAAATTATACTACTGCACATTTCAGTGAAAGGTCTTACTTTATTTTAACAGCTTTGATAAAAATTATTTAATTTGATTATACAGTACTTTAAACAATGCTACCTGTAGGAATTAAATAAAAGTATTGACATACCTGTCAAATCATTTAGAAATAAATCTGGCATATATGTGATGCTAGTAGTTATGTTATCCATAATTCACCAGATTGCAACGTTACCGGTGTACATGTATATAAAACTTAGCTGAACCATGAAATTACAACTTTGTTTTGACGTAAAATGTAAAACAAATGACTCACTGATAACGCAATCTATTGCACAATGACTCACTGTTCCCAACAACAACTTTATTAAACACACTAAGGTTTGACTCACTAACTCATTAGCATTTTAGAGAACCCCTAAATAGAGAAAAATAGACAGATTGGATTTGGAATGTGACACTTAATTATTTAGGTGATTTTTCTGACTAAAACAAAATTATAAAATAAGCACTTTTAATAGAAAAGTAATATAATGAAATATCGTATTCAAATCGATTACACCAATTGAAAATTAATGTTAATAGCGGAAGGTGGTGAAATGAAATATACATAAACTACCATGTTCCACATAATCCCACAAGCAGAGGCTCCGGAACCTCTTTGAAAGTGGTTGGCTACACTTGGGGGTGGAAGAGGTCCTTCCCGTGTCCCGTGTTAAATTTTCAACTTTGTATGAGACTTGAAACTGGTGGAAGGAGGTGTATTTTCAAGGGTAGTACTTTTTTTTATCACTTTTTTTATTATCAAGTTTAGTAATAACTTGGTATAGAGAGAGGATAATAAAATATAAACTATCTTGATCAGCAATGAAAATGTATACTTTATTTTTATTGTATAGGGTGTAGAATCTATTGCGTTTGAGTTAAGCTACTATCTTACGACACTTGCTTGTACTAGAAATCAAGTGTGCTAGCTAGCGCCTAGTTATCTGTATACTAGCTAGTACAATAGAAACGGAACTAGAGTATTCACACGCTGCTAATTTGGTATGAAAAAATAAATTGTTTTTATCCAAAAGAGTTTTAATTTTATCTATTATGAATTATTATTAAAACCATTTAAAGAATTACCCCCATTTTAATCTATTTTACATTTTATTTTAACGATTAACTTTCGATTAGAATTAGTTATTGTATTAATCAATGCAGAATGTCAAGGTTTTAGGCCTTAATTATAAATACAAATTTAGTATACTATTATTGGTGATTAATAATATACTATATTATACAAGTGTACAAACTGAAATAATATTGAATGAGAACTACTACAGCTATGTATCATTTTGAAATAGAACCCAAACCAGGCCTTCCAAACATGAACCGATAAAAAAAAAAGGAGAAACCAACCCTCTTCTTTCTTTGTCTCTGTATTTTATTGTTCCCGCGAGCTGTGCAGTGTTAAAGGAATCTATTTTTCGAAAGAATTTATACCTTCCAGCCAGTAAACCATACAGGCTACTAAAGGTCTAGATGTACACGAGTTGAATTAACAGGGTAGGAAGTGGAATTGAAATTCTCTACAAGCACGAGGCGCAGTGGATTTGAAACAAAATAAATGTATGGGGGTTCTCCCTTAAGGAAGATATTGCGAGTGAGCTTCATCGTCTCACAATACGTCATTTTGTGGGAAGACATGATAGCGTGCGAGGATTGAACGAGTTACTACAAGCTGATCTGGTAGAGTCGATACCTTATTCGTGATCGAATAATTGATACAAATACCTTCTCACTGTCATTGATGTGTATACCGAACTGGCTCTGGCTGTACCTGCGTGGTGTGAGACCATATGGTCTTCGTCAGTGAGAAATATGACCCAAAACTCAAACGGATCACCCATCTCACACCGAGATGAGCGCGTCCTTTGTAGGTGAATTGACGTCGCCATCGACCGAAGGGGTAATGTGGTCAACACCCATTGTTAGATATTGCAACGATTTTATCAACACACTCGTCGTGGATCTATGCGACACGTCAACAGAGACTGTGGATGTCATTGATCTCGAACAACCTAAGGTGGAAACACAAATCACAAACCTGGATTTTATCAGAGATACCTAATAAACACGTGAAGTTATCGGTTTGGACTATCACATGTTAGATAATAAACGAAAAATCATTTTACTAACACATCTAAGAAACACTGTAGAAAGCGCATGATCAAATATGTTCATCACTCTGGTAAAAATGTGTAATAGATATATGTAAATCATATCGTGTCTTTTTCACGTAAAACCTGTCGTCCCTAATCCTGTTTCAACTTGCATGACCACCAAGCTGGTTCCAGGTATAGTGATTACTATAGAATTGGGAAAATATCACTGACATTCGGGATTGAGCACGATCACCTGTAGGGTCAATTACCTCAGTGTGTTTATTTGGAGACCAGAATAGAAAAATCTATGTTGGGACCGACACATCTATATACAAGTATGATTCATCACTCCTGGCTTAATCCTGTATCAACAAGTAGACCCGCCCCTCGGGCACCCGGTTTGAGTAGAGAATTATATCCAATACACGTCACTGGGTTAAAAAAAACGTATATAAATAACATCATCGCCAGGATTGTGACTTCCCCCGTGGTATATTCCGATTCTTTCTTCCCTCCAAAGAAGAAGAATTTCCGCGTCCTTTTGAATTATTTTGAAACTATTAAGGAAGAAGTAAATGTTTGATGGGAGTTGTAAAAGAGGTAATTGAATTTGCTGTAAAAAGACTCGCATCGTTTCGTGGTACTAAATTTTGTGGATCATTCCTTTGCCCAAATTTAATGTGATTAATTTGAGTCTACTCCTATTTAGTTTTGAGCTAGATAGTCTGCTACTTTGGTAATCTTCTTCATTTTAGATTGAATAGACAACAAATTAAACGCAAAGCAGTTGTCGATCTCAGCAGTGCTAAAAAGGATAAGCTAAACATTAATTTCAAAAATATTTCAATATCTCTATCAGTGAAATATATTGTAGCCTGTCCCAAACACTGATTTCTCTTCCGTCAAGCCTAGCATAAATAGGAACAACAGTCCTTAGTGCGTACTTCTGGACACTCCGCCCTTACTGCCGAATGAATGTCCTTTTCAATGTTTACTATAACTTTTTCCCAAAACACTTCAAATGTCCTGCTCAAAGAGCTTCGAGGTACGCAGTGGTAATGTTTCACGGCTGAGGGAGGTTGGCTTTAGAGGAACATAAGAAATGCTATGGGAAAATACTGATTTTATCTAATCACATACACGGTGAACAGTTGGCAGAAGTGCTTCGTGCAATACTGGAACGTCCTATTAATAAATAAATAATGACTTTCACTTGAACATTTAATATTTGTATAACATGATAACATAAACTGGTTCCGTTCGTTACGTTATTGATCAAAACAAAGTGTTCGCCCGATGAGCTAGTAATATTTATAGTACGCACTACTTCATCAACCTCACTTCTATTTCTACATGGTTTTTGCCGTTAGGGAGCTCTTTCATGATTAGACCCTAATATTACTGCTGTCTATTTTACGTCCTTAGATATAATGGAATTACTTTCGTTTGTTTTACCATGCCCCCAAAAAATTAGTTTCTTCGGGCAATCTAACATATTTTCAGTATCTTTTCATTTGACTGAATTGTTTGGATTGATTCTATTTTATGATTGTGTCCTAAGTTCTCTTCAAGTTTGGAGATGGTACAAATTTAAAAAAAAAAACTTTCCACGTTATTTATGCATCTCTAACTTTCAACTCAATCAGATACAACTTTATGTTCGGTAAATTAAAAACCATTCACTTTTTCATTACTTTGCCTTTCTCACTAGAATTGGTATCCATTCTGGCAGTGAGAAAAAAAGACATAAGTTTTATTTGGGCTACATTTTGATCTTATGCCCATTCCAAAGTAAATTTCTGGATGCACCACTGGGCCATAATGTAATCCATAAATGTAAGACTGCTGTATTTCCAAGTGTACCTTCATCAAATGACCGACTATCCCACCCTCTCCCTCCTGTGCCCCTCATTGATGGACCTAGGACAACCAATACCCCTACGGACAGATAGATTACATCCTCAGTAGTAGAATATTCCACCTAGATCTGTATCACTCGCTGGTGAGGGTGGTTATATTGCGCAGGCGTGATAATCTACCGTTGAGCTGTGGCAGGTGTTCAGTGTTTGCCAGGTGGCTGTGGAACACCTCGCAAGGCCAACCAGTGTTCAAAAGCTCGTGCAGATTAAAGAAGCCTCCCTCCACGTACTTCATGAGCTGTAAGTCAAATTTGCAATTTATTACTAAACGGAGCTTATTTTATTAATAAATAAACTTACTTTATTAATAAACTATTTTTATATACTGTTAACTTCACTTAAATTAGTGTTATCACTACTTCATTTATCATTAACTTTGTTTTACTCATCAATTATCCTAAATTAATTTACTATTAACATTGAATGATTTTTTTACTTTCTCGCTATCTTACAGTTAAACAAAATATTGTGATCGTCAAAAAAATCAAACTCGAAATTTCGATTAATGTTGACGTTTCATAAGCCCCCGAATCCAAAAAAGTTGTTTTTGAATTTCCGTCTGTCTGTATGTCTATTTGTCTGTACCTCTCGGGAAAAACCTGGTATCCAGGATTTCCATAAGATTGCCCCGAGGTCTTTTTGGAATTGTATATTCAACCCTAAAATTAAGGGTAGTTTACTGAAAGGCAAAATGATAAAATTCTATTTTATCAAATGCGGCTCTAGCAATTTTGATTAAATTTAATTTTTAAACATTTATAAATATTCAAAACAAAAACGCTACTCTCAATATTTCGGCAAAATAACTTAAAGTGTTCTAGTCTGATGCGTAAATCTTTATTTTTAATCATATCTCCGTAACTCTTTCAGATATGAAGTTACTTATTGCTTCAAATATGTAGAACTATTTATAATATAATTATTTTAATTAAAATTTATTTTTATAAAACCAAAAACTTTCAAAGTATACGCAAATATAGGTATATGTTTTAACTTTCCAAACACTAAAGTATTGCGACCGTAAAAAAATCCAACCCGGGATGTTATGGATGTCAATGTTTCATGACCACCCAAACCATGAAAAGTGTTTTTTTGCAATGCAGTCTTTTTGTGTGTCTGATTAACTCTAAAATTAAGAGTAGATT
This sequence comes from Timema douglasi, assembly GCA_901482245.1. Lineage (NCBI taxonomy): Eukaryota > Metazoa > Arthropoda > Insecta > Phasmatodea > Timematidae > Timema > Timema douglasi. The sequence continues at coordinate 126,309 of CABEEJ010001779.1, read as the reverse complement.
AATAAAAAGCGAAAAAAGAAAAAATAGATTTTCTCAAAATCGACTATAGCGATTTTGATTAAAATTCGTATTTAGGCATTGATTAAGATTGTAAATAAAATGGCTATTTTCATTATCCTATGAAAATGACTTTTAGGGTAATTTAAAGAAGCGTAAATTTCCGCATACCTGCAACTGTTTGAGATACTAAATAACTTATCGCTGCAAAATTCTAGTACTATTAAAAAAAATTAAAACTATTTAGAAATATATCTTTATAAACCAATAGTTTATTAGTTATTACAAATATATTAATACGATTTTGTGAGCTTTGGTTTACAGCGATGCTACTTAAGTTATTACGCAATGATTCTCTAATTCCATAGAGTAAGTATAAAAGTAAGTTTCTTAAACAGTTTATGTTCTTTTTTCTTTAACCTCTTAGGAAATGTTTGTAAGTTACATCAATGATTTATCTGCATCATTTTAGATTCAATAGTCAATATTTATCTTTTTTTATAGGTTTAAATTTATAAATGAGTAATTAAATACAAATTGCGATAACCATAAGATGCGCAACCCCTAGTAAAATGTGAAATTTTTTTAACCGGAAATCGAAATTTTAATACCAATTGTTGACCCTTGTGGACCCAATATCAATCTTGTTTTTTTTGGTCCAAATATACTGGGGAGCACTTTAATTCTTTAAAATAAAAAGCATAAGATTTAAATACGGGTTTCAAAAAATATTTTACTCAAGTATAACGCAATTTTTGCTCGTGTTTGCTAGAGTATATTGTTTCGTTTCAAAAATATTAAAGAGTTTTGATTGAATATCTACATTTTTAAACAATAGAGTGAGAAATACCGTACGGAGTTCCGTACCGTTTATTTTTATAACCACTGTTTCATTTATTAATAACATTTACTGACTTATTATTCACATTTCCTTGTGTATAATAATATTTCTTCATTCTTTATTAACATGTCTTTAATTTTTACATTTACCCATCGATTATTAACATTTCTCTAAAAATTTTACCTCTTTCCATTTATTTTTTAACACTAAATGAATAAATACTTAATAAATATAGAAATGTTATTAATAAATAGTCTTATCTATTTATTAATAACATTTCTCTATTTATTAAGTATTTATTCATAGATAAGACTATTTATTAACAACATTTCTCTATTTATTAAGTATTTATTAATTTATTATTAGCAGTGATCAATTTATTATCATTATTTTTCCGTATGATATTAACATTTCTTAATTTTTTAGTAACATTGCCATTGCCACTATGTCCACACAACACAATCTGATACCAAACCGAAAAAGGTTGCTATATTTTTAAAATTATTTCATCACTTGTCAAAGCTATAATCATTTTAATCACGCTAATGGGATATGGATGACACTCACAGGGTTTAGTAGAAGTTTATTTGCGTAGAGAGTTGGAAAATACATTCAGAAATAAAACACCCTAAATACACCAGAACATAATTTGAATCCCGAACTCACTGTCACCGGAAAACCATTCTAAATGAGTTTGAAAACATTCATTTCACCGGTATGTTGTAACTTAAGAGCTTTTATCCATGGATAACACATAACTTAAGGAGGTAGTATAGCGTGAACTAGAAGTGGCACTGTGTTGTGGAAGTCTGTGTTATTAAAAAAAGAGTTGAATACCAATAAAACTGTACATAGTAGCTTCATTTGTAAAAAAAAACATATTTAATTGGACAAACTATTAAACTGATTCGAATATCACTGTTGTTAAATTAAGAATGTAGAAAACCAAGCTATAATGCAATTTCTGGTTCAAGTGTAATCTTTCATCTAATGCCACGGTTAAATGGCTGTGTTATGTTCTCTTGAGTATGTTTTTACCTTCAGACCTGTGAATAGTGATAACAGAAAACATCACACGCATAATTTACTAACATTATAGAGAATTAAAAATCCATCACTCTTATAGTTAATAAAATACTATGTGTCAAGGGTAAAGGTGCCAGAATAAAGTTTACGTGTGCTGGAAAGGTTATCCCACCAAGTTTAATTTGTGGATTCCTTTCAGTTACGTCAGCACCCTACCATGAACGACAAGTTCTACATCACTTTGCCGAACGACAGTTCTATGAGATATTTCCCGAAAAATACCCTCACGAATTTCACCACGCAATTAACCTTTCATCTTACACTCGACGGACAGTGGGAAGTCACCTAATTCCAATATCTATGTTATTTCACCACCGTACCCGTAGGCCACTATAATGTATTATACAACTGGTTTGATACTAATGGTATGGAAACAATATTAAAGAATCACACCCTACCTGAAAACTTCATCACTACCCATGAATTAATTGGTCAAAGTCATTAAAGATGTAGAGGCGTTTAAAGGGGATTTCCGAGTTGTATTCAAGTGCACAAACCGTAACCAAAAAGTGGACGTTGTTTCTTCCACACCATATATAATTTTGCTGACTATCTACTCAACAAAGTCTACAGCTCGGTTTCGATCATAAGACTAATCTGATCAAAGTCCAAAATTCACCGTCGCCACCAAAATTCCACTGGCTTAACCTCGAAACTGTACATTAACACGGATATCGTACATTTTCAGACCATGGGTGACATTGTGGCACTGCTTTTACGTATCATCGGTATCAACAACACAAACTATCTCTACGGCATACATAAAACAGTTAGCTATACTCCGTTGCACTACGTGCATGTACTCAGAAGGGAAATTGAAAGCCTGGAAATCAATATAAGAATCGACACTGGTGGACCTCTGCCATTAGAGTTTGGAAAAGTGTTGGTGAAACTTCATTTTTAACTCTGCTTAGCATGAGCTGTTCTTATCAAAGATACTACATCAATCAGACTGGAACAAAAATATCTTCGATTTACAACGATGTTCCCTATCAACGTGGGAATGGAATTGTGAAGTTTTCCAGTGGCCTTTTCAAGAGCGTCGTACCATTGCTGAGAAGCAGTTCTAAAGCCATTGGAAAAAGGCATTACAAAAGGATATAGACGTTCTCTTTGACGTTGTCAATTAGCATTGTCATTTCAAAGAGGCTATATGCCAACGTGTCACTGACCCTGGAACAAACCTGAAATGCGAGGTGGAGCAGAAGATCAACACGCTGGTGACCGGCTCAGGCTATAAAAGGCGTCGTAAGAAGCACCGACGTCAGTCTTCTGTCGTTGCCCGACGTAAAAATGTCGATAAAGAAGCGGTAGATATTTTCAGCTGAAATGTAGTTTCAACACCCCCAGTCCTGCGAGTGTGCCAGCAGTGAACTCGTATCTTTTCCATCCCAGACAAGTAAACCAGTCTTTAAAGTGGATAATGGATCCAGTAAAAATCTGTCTCTTCACTCCCCTATGATTCACCCATCGAATTTACTGTTATAGTTCAAGGCGAGTTCTATATCGATATTTCACAGACTATGCTCTATCTCTGGTCAATTATCATGAAACCAGATGGTGGTGCTTTCACCGAAGTGGATTAAATCGCTCCCGTCAACAACTGGTTGCATTCACTATTCACGCAGGTTGATATTTTTATAAACCAAAAACTAGTCACGCCGAGTAGCAACACGTATGCTTATAAATCGTACATTGAGACGCTGCTCATTTGCAACAGTGAATCCAAAATAACTCATTTGACTTTCGGTCTGTAGTTCGCAGACAGCCCCGGTACCTTTGAGGAGGTTAATTTGGCAAAAAAGGTTTTGAGGCTCGTCGCAGTCTCACTAAAGTTGGTCCGTTCCAGAGACGGGGTAAATTTTATGGCCATCCCTGATCCCGCAATTTATGGTTCACATTGTCGAAGCCTGTCTTCTATTGCAACGTGTCAAAATAGCACCATCTATACCATTAGCACATGCCAATCCATTAAAAGCCCGTCCCGCAAAGTATCCCATTACCTGCGTAGAAGTAAAACACTCACTATTCCTACGAGTGTGTAAGGGAAACCACTGAACAACTTATTCACTGTACAGTTACCCAAAGATACATTGTAGGATTTTTATCACACACTGCGTTCAGGGGAAACGCCACCAAGAACCCATTAATCTTCCAAACCTTCGCCATCAAACATTTCTTGTTGTATGTGGATGAGAAAAAAGTGCCGTTGAAACCGTTACAACCCAATTGTTCAAATGTTAACTATGTCATGTCCTACCACAAACTATTTTCAGGAACGGGTATCCATTTCATGAACAAAGGTAGTGACATCACATGGGAAGCCTTTCATAAGGGATTTCATCTCATGGATTTTGATTTCACACCTAATCTCTTCTTCCTATGACATCGCATTGGAATTTAAAGAGGCATGATTCTCTTAGCATCGAAGTGACATACACCAGAGCTCTCACTGAAACCATCAATTGTATCATTTATGGGGATTTTTTCATCATCATCATCATCATCATCATCATCACCATCAACAAAGATAGAAACGTCGTGACCTATTATTGAAGTTATTGGACTTCCCGCTCCTTACACCAGTCATTTAAATAATGGATGTCATTATAGATTTCCAGAGCTCAATTGACGACAGAAAAGAGTTAACCGTAAAGGAAATTAGTATTTTATCTGTATGCGGAACATTACTTCAACATTGGGTGTTAAAACTCTCATATGCTATCGAGGAATTTTTAGCCACTGCTAAATATAAAGCTGACTATATCATCAACAAACTGCACGATATACCCTGGGATAGTGGTGTTGTGGATTACAGTCTGCTCGAATCCCTTATATCCCGCGACACAACGCATGCATAATCCATCTACATCAAGGGGGCAAAAAAAAAGAAAAAAAATTCTAGCCTAATACACGTCTACGCCTGTTGTAGATCTGTACGACGGAGGTTGTTCATCTTTAAAAACACTTAAACAGGGCCGCACTATGTGTATGGCACATAGTTCTTTATGGAATTTCTGTCCGGCCTCCATCGTTTGGGGACTTCAAGATTGTATGACACCATAAGATATGCACTGAAAACAAACCCGTAGTTTCGTTTTGTATGATTGGTTTTTTCCCTGTTGATCAACTACCCAAAAGAATAGCGTGACCTGCCCCTCTCGTCATCAACACGGATCCACACACCAAGCCTGTGATGGATTTGGTCACCATATTTATCGACAAGAATGGTATGGGGAAATATTTTGATAGTTATTGTTTTCCACACCTTATAAAGTCACACCTGGCATTTATACACAAAAACATTTCCCACACGTTTCATACACAATACAACCTCAAAGCATAGCTTCAGTCTTTTATGTCCATTACTGTCTAAGGTACTTTCTCTATCGCACGCAGAACATTCTGATTAAAACTTTTTTAGCCCTATTCTCTCCCAACAATCATACAGTCAACGACGCTAAGGTGTTGAGTATTACAACACGTTTTTTAAACGGTAGGATCCTGCCGCAATTCAGGTTTGTCCTGCGTCCAATCAGTGAGCCCTTGTCTTCCCCTATTAAATGGCCATCCCGACGGCATGCTGTTATAATCCTGACAGTGAAAATCATGGAAGTTCAAGACGTTTGCCTACAGAAAGCAAAGCTGGGGAAGCCTCTCACCATCACCAGTATTTTCATCACTTTGTTTTCGCTGGACGAAGTCTACTCCAAGCTCTTCATCGTCGAAATGTGAGTCATTAAAAATATAACACCCTATATCTAGCTAGAAAAATTCGAAAGGTACTGTGCGCTGCTTAATCGCACAGAGCTGCAAGAACTGGGCAACTATAAGTCGGTCATATATATGTATTTTAGCAACATGCAGCCTCCTCTGAAGATAAGTTTGACTAATCATGAAATCTCGCTGAGACGCATATGCGGTGACGGTATGGTCATCATCAGCGAGAAACAAGACACCGGACTCAAACGGGTCGCCTATCTAGCATCTAGCTGGGCGTGTCTTTGTGAGGTGTGGGACCTCATTGACGTTGTCTTCGATCGAAGGGATATGTGGTCGACACCCGTCGCACAATATTGAACGAGTTAATCCACATACTTGTGTTGGATATATCTGTCACGCTAACAAATTCAGTGGATGTCATCGACCTCGAACGGCCTACAGTGGAAACGCACATCAGAAACCTGGATTATATCAGTGATACTTACTATACACGTCAAGTTGTTGGTTTGGACTTTTATTCAGTGGATTGTGACCAAAAAACTATTTTACTTACTCATTTAAGAGACATTGTAGAAACACGTATGAACGAATATATGTATCATTCCTTTAAAAGTGTATAATAAATATAATGTATGTATGTGAAACCTGTAATGTATTTTAATATAATGCATGTCTGTAAAACCTTTAATGTATAATAAATATTATATATGTCTGTGAAACATTTAATATATAATAAATGTATGTTAGTAATATCGTATTTTATTCACGCAAAGCCTGTTTGGCCCTTACACGTAGGGTAACCAGATACTGTAGCATTGTTTGCCACAAGCCAAACAAAAAACAATCTACTTACCTATTTTACCAACTCCACCGGCGGTCGGGTTGGCTACGCGGCTACACGAACGAACGACACGACTGATCACAACATACTGAAGGCCACGCCTGTCCCAACATTTTGCAACGACTTTCCCGCAGCAAAGATCTTCAACAAGGAAGAAGTAACACTCCATCTATGCTCAAGTCTGCCGCCGAGAGACTAGTAGAACATTCCACACCTCTCTATATTCTTTGGAAACCCCCCCCCCCTTACCTTCCATTCACTCCGTGTGCTGTGATCTGTGCTTTTTGTATATAAGTATGACCGAGTGGGATAAGCGCCATTCTGGGACTGGCTTTGGAAGTAGCTTGTGCTAAGCTACGACTTCGGATAACGCCATGTAAGATAAATTCCTTTTCGGCATTATGTTTATTTTTCAAAATTCTCTTTCGACTCTTAATCTTCGCATAAAACTCTAACTTTGATATTTGCGCGTATCATTGACTTTAAGGATTGCGGACTTAAGCTTTTTTCTCTTAAATGGGCTGAAATGGGTATTAACGAACTCCAAAGAAAAGACATT
>CABEEJ010001779.1:102752-113253 GCA_901482245.1 Timema douglasi | reverse complement strand
ACAGGAAATAGCTCAATATTTTTCATGTTGAACATTGACATTTATACTAAGGTTATTGTCAAGAGTAAGTTATTGTTTTTGGCTTAACCAAGTTTGATTAGCGAAGCTATCCGCTTATATGTTCTGCGACCTCCCTATGAGGCCATGACGCAAGGTTGCGTATGTGTATTCTCTATCTCTTTTGAGGCTATTACTTTAAATAAATTGTTATCCACATCTTGTTGAATATAAATAAAAATCTTGACTAATATGTTTATATTTTACCTTTTTATCTACTCATCCTTAGGTAGGTCACTTCGACTAAAATATGTAGTCGTATAAACTTATTGTTAATGACATGGATTATTGATATTGAGGCTGACTGCAGGGACGAGTCCCGAAGTAGTTCTTGTCGCGTGTGCTGGGCTCCAGTTAGGTTTATCCCAGTTTTACCTTGCTTTTTACTCACTCAGCACACTCTAAATTTTTCTGCTAGCTCATTTTTTTTTATTTGGACACGCCTAGTTAGGCGTAACAGTACAATACGAGTCTTGACATGTCGAGCCAGCAAACTGGCACCAAGCATGAACAGAGTCAGAGATCTCTTGTACCAACTCACGGTTTAGGTCGTGTTCTATTTCTGTCTTAACTTGTCTTGCCAAGCCACCAAACTGGTGACAGGTATGGATCATCAGGAAAAACCAAGGGGGAGTGTTGCGACATCACACACAATGGACATCGTACATATCGAGATCTTTTTTCTTTTCGAGCCGTCAAAATGGTGACAGGGTGCGTCATCAGGATAGCTCAGGGGGAGTGATGTGACATCACACGCATTGATGACGTTACACAGTTTGAGACGACTTGTCTTGGTAAATCACCAAATTGGTGAAATATATGAGTCATCAGGGAAATCCCAGGCCAGTGTTGCAACATCACATGGAATGATGACATCACACAGATCGAGGAAACTTGATTTGTCAAGCTGCCAAACTGGTCACAGGTATGAGTCATCAAGGAAAACCCAGGGGTGGTGTTGCGACATTACACGCAATGATGACGTCACACAGATTGAGGCAGTTTGTTTTGTTAATCCACCAAACTTGTGCCAGCTATGAGTCATCGGGATAATCCATTACCCGGTTTCACGGTCATAATATATTTCTGTCTCGATACGTTGAGCTGACAAACTGGCGCCAGGTATGAATCATCAGGGTTGCGACAGAGCGATGATGTCATCGAGAAAACACATTGTCACATGGAAGGTGGAGAGGCGAGGGCTTCCACGGTCAATGATCGTATGTACTGTAGAATTTATGCTCCAAGTAAACAAGTGGGCTGGTCAATCATCATAATACACTTACCCAATCTCACCGACTAGGCCAGGGACGTCGACTTCACAACAACTACGTCCCGCGAGCAACCGCCAAGTGCCTCACCTCGCCGCTAGAGGCCACCACACAGCCGCCAAACTGGTTACCGGTATGAGGCATCAGGGAAAACTCATTGTCACATAGAAGACCAATGGGGAAAAAAATCCAGAAATAAACCTTTGCGACATTAACCCCATGTTGTCATGGAAATAACCAGAGGGGTGGTGGAGGGAAAATTCAGGTCAGGAGCCCCGACGGAAATATACTGGCACCAGAGTTGTGATGACGTCACCGGGAAAACCCCTAGATGAAGGAAGGAGGATGAGCTTGCAAGCATATCATGTGATTTAGCCAGCCAATCACAGCACTATTCTCATACACCCTGACAACTACTGCTGTATTGAGATACAATTGTTACAGTGCTGTACCAAGAAACAGTTGTACCAGTTCCATACTTAGATATAGTTGTTACTGTGCTGTACTGAGATATAGTAGTGTCAGTGCCGTATCTAGATATAGTTGTTACTGTGCCTTACCAATATATAGTTGTAGCAGTGCCATACCGAGATATAGTTGTTACAGTGTGGTACCAAGATATAGTTGTATCAGTACCATACCGAGATATTGTTGTTACTGTGCCGTACCTATATATGGTTGTATCAGTGTCGTATATGTCTGTGTCCGATGCTGATAATATTAGTGCTAGCAAAATAACCAGGTGGTTGAAACATCATCAAGGGCGTCTTAATGGTAACATTGAGGAATAAAATAAAACCTTTTCTTTGATTGAAAAACCCCTCAACAAGCTTACATTCAAATATTCTTCATCTGGTTACGTGAAAAATATTTATGTTTATAATAAACGTTCATCTGCTTCAGTATTTGAAATATTTAAGACTATATTCACGATGACGGGAAGAGGGGGGCACAAATGTTGGTCTCTACTCGGAGGTGTTTTTTTATCACATCGTTTCCAGTCTTCCTCTAAGTCATTGCGGGTACATTTCCTTTAAATTCATCTTTCCTCATCCCTGACACATTAGTGTAATTAGTACATATGAGCATAACTTGAATAGGTAGCAAGATGTGTTGCTAAGGAATAAAAGGCACTGAAAATCTATAAAGACAGGATGTATACAACAGCTTTAAATAAATGGTTCTTGGATATCTATAGAAAGGGTGATAAGGTTCCTTCACCCTTCTTATTGCTGCTGTTTTACCTCATTGGTCTTCATTCTTGTTTAGCTACGTGTCTTACTACCTGTTCAGGCTATACGCATTTATAGGTTTCTAATAACGCTAATCAGATAGGGACAAGTTAGGTTGAATTTTTAGGAAGTGTACTCCCATTTGCTTGGAGGAAGATTGGAAAATAATTATTTAAAACAAACACGCACAGTACACCCAATCGGGATTCAAACCCCGATCTACCTGTCATCAGTAGTCTAGTCTAACACCATAGTGACGTAGACCATGCGACCACCGAAGTGGGGGGTTTAATTTTAATGAATCAGTAAGTTAGTAATGTTTGCCTATTTTATTTTTAAAAAAGTAAATAAACAAATAGGAGTGAGCAGTGTGAGTTACTGTTTTGGCAATGCTGGGTACATAATACGTCCCCAATGCCCGCAGCTCAATCCTAGATGCGGAAAAAGCTACCCTTCAGACATTTATAAATATTATATAAACAAGTTAAAGTAGAAACTAAAAAAAAAGTGCATGATAGTGGAATTTCCTAAAACTAGGAAAAACATGGCTTAAATATGGCATTAAAAGATTGCAAGTCATGTCAAATTTTAACAACATCCATATATTTAGAAGAAATTTAAACTTGTTACACATAGATACAATAGACAGCAATGACCTTCGTTTACAATTCGTAAGAATAGCGAATCATTACATTAAGACCATTCAAATGTATCTGGTAAATAACTATCTTCAAAAATAACAAACAGTAAGGAAAATCTCTAAATTATCCTTTATCATAGCTCAGAATTTCCACAGAATTATATATTACTCTTTAAAAATCAAAGGTTTAGTCACGGCTACAACGTGTATCTACACGGTGACGTGTTTAATCAAGAGAAATACCTTTTGAACAGCACAAAACTCAGAGTCAGGTTGGTCCGTTCCAGAGACGGGTTTAGTCTTATGGCAGTTCCTGAACTCCCACACTTTAAGGTTCACATCACTTAAGCCGACCTTCTAGTGCTACGTGTCAAAGTAGCACCTTCTATACTGTTGGCACATGCCAAAGCATTAAACGTCAGTCCCGCAAACTATCCCATCACCCGTGTGGAAGTAAAAACACTAACTATTCCTACGGGCGTGCAAGGGAAATCACTGACAACGTATTCACCGGGCAGTTACCCAAATAGTGCATCGTGGGATTTGTATCAAACGTGGCGTTCAACGGAGACGCCACCAAGAACCCGTTCAACTTTCAAACCTACGGCATGAACCATTTATCGCTGTACGTGGACGGGGAACAAGTGCCGTCGAAACCGCTATAGCCCGATTTTTCAAACGGCCACTATGTAATTTCCTACCACACACTGTTTTCTGGAACGGGTATCCATTTCATGAACGAAGGTAGTGACATCACACGAGAAGCCATCGCCAATGGATATCATCTCATGGCTTTTGATCTCACACCTAATCTGTCCACCCATATGACATCACATTGGAATTTGACGAGGCACGGTTCTCTGAGCATCGAAGTGAGCTTCACCCGGGCTCTCACCGAAGCCGTCAACTGTATTGTGTACAGGGAGTATGCCAACGTCATCACCATTGACAAGGACAGAAACGTCGTGACCGATTATGGAAGTTAATATAATCGGCTTCCTGCCACTTACCCCTTCATTTAAGCTATGGACGTCATTGTGGATTTCCAGAGCTTCATCGACGACAACTTTGAGTTTATCGTCAAGGAACTGAGTATTTTATCTGTATGCGGTACATTACTTCAACATTGGGTATTAAAACCCCCATACGCTATCGATGAACTTTCCGCCGATGCCAGAAAGAAAGCTGACTATATAGTCAACAATCTGCACGGTATCACCTAGGATAGCAGTGATGTGGATTACAGCCTGCTCTAATCCCTCATCTCCCGTGCCACAACGTGTGCAGAAACCGTCTACGTCAAGGGGGCAGAAATGAAAAATTTCTAATCAAATACACGTTTACACCCATCGTAGATTTGTACGACAGAGGTTGTTCATCACTGAAAACACTTAAATCGGGCCGCACCATATGCATGGCACTTAGTTCTGTATGGAATTTCTGTTCCGTCTCTATCGTCTGGGGACTTCGAGATTGGATGATTGAAGATGGACACGCACACCATAAGACGTGCGCTGAAAACACGCCCGCGGTTCCGTTCTGTACGGTCGGTTGTTTTCCCTGCTGATCAACTACCCGCAAGAATAGAGCGACCTGCCGCTCTAGTCATCAACACTGTTTCACACACTAAGCCTGGGACGCATTGGGTTGCCATCTTTATCGACAAGAACGGCGTGGGAGAATACTTTGACAGTTATGGTTTTCCACCTCGTATAAAGTCACACCTGGCATTTATACGCAAAAACACTTTTCGCACGTTCCATAGCACGCTACAATTTCAATTAATCACCTCAGACGTTTGCGGCCATTACTGTCTCATGTACCTTCTCTATTGCGCCCAGAACATTCCGATGAAAACTTTCCAAAGCCTATTCTCGCCCACCAATCATTCAGCCAATGACTCTAAGGTTGTGAGATTTTACAACAAGTTTTTCAAGACTGTAGGGTCCTGCCGCCCTTCAAGAGGTTGCTTCAAAGCAACGTGAGCCTATAAAAGGGGCGTCCCGGCGGTGTGCCGTCCATAACCGTTAAACATAATGGATGGTCAAGACGTTTGCGGCTTGCAAAGCAAAGCCGGTGAAGCCACTCGCCATCACCAGTATTTTCAACTTTTTATTCCCGCTGGACGAATTCGACGCCAAGCGAGTCATCGTCGGCATGAGCGTCAAGAAAAACTTCACGCCCTATGTCCATCTAGAAAAATGCGGAGGGAACTGTGCTGTGTTTAACCGTACAGAGTGGAAATAACTGGGCAGCTACAAGTCTGTCATATCACATTTTATCAGCAACACGCAACCTTCTCCTTAGACGCATATTCGGTGACCATATGGTCGTCATAAGCGAGGAACAAGATGCTGGACTCAAACGGGTCCCCTATTTAGCACCTAACTGGGCATGTCTTTGTGAGGTGTGGGACCTCATCGACGTAGCCGTCGACCTACGGGATATGTGGTCGACACCCGTCACACGCTATTGCAACAATTTGATCAACACACTCGTCGTGGATGTATGCGACACGCTAACAGAATCGGTGGATGTCGTCGACCTAGAACAGCTTACGGTGGAAACGCACATCAAAAACCTGGATCTTATCAGTGCTACCTGATATGAACGTCAAGTCGTCGGTTTGGACTATTACATCCTGGATTGTGAACTAAAAACAATTTTATTAACGCATCTAAGAGACACTGTATAAAAACGTATGAACGAATATATGAGGAATTCCTGTAAAAATGTATAATTGTGATGTCTTTAATGTTTAATAAATATATATATTTGTAATATCTGTGTTTTATTCACTGTTTGTCCCTTACGAGTCCCAACTTGTCTTGTCTGCCCACCAACCTGGCGCCAGGGAAATCCCATTGCCCAGGTCAATGACCTCAATATCTATTCTTTTCTCAACTCGTCTTGTCAGGCCGACATACTGGCGCCAGGGAAAACCCAAGGGGTAGCGACACACTGACCTATTTCACGATCTATTCTTGTCTCGACTTGTCTTTTTGAGCCGTCAAGCTGACGCCAGGGAAAACTCCCCGTTGCCCTGGGCAATGACCTCAATATCTATTATTGTCTCAACTCGTCTTGTCGGGCTGACATACTGGCGCCAGGGAAAACCCATTGCGCCCTCGAGATCTAATCTTGTCCTGACTTGTCTTGTCGACTCGCCAGGGTGTCGACACATACCTCTAAGGAGGGGGAAGTGAAAGTGGGGTCTCAAGGCAGGGGAACCATTTATTACACTCTACCCCCAACAGCCAAAGCGCGAGGTTTTAATAAACAAATAAATAAACTACAACGCCCTAATCAATTAATAAAATCTCCAACACCTCAATCCTAGCCAATAATTAATTAACAATCATTAATAATTAATCATCAAGAACCAACATGTCTGGGGTTGGTAGGCGAGTGGGTTGTATTGGAGGGGGTTGTAGGGGATGGGCTGCAGGAGAGGACGTAATCAGCACTTGGGAAATGAGGTCAGGTGGTATGGGGGCGGGAAGGGGAATAACGGTAAATCAAACGGATGTGATACATCACAATACGATCTCGTGGTGTGACGTAGTGGAACGAGGCGCCGACCGGACTACTAATTTATTCTTCATGTACCATCGTTCCGTGGTCCAAAGGAATAAACTACATAGCAAAGTTATCTAGTCACCATGGTCGCTCTATTTGACCAACCACACAACACACCCAATACCACCGGTCCCACACATCCAAACGTTAACAATCTGAGTGACTGAGTTCCCAAGGTTCGCCACCAGGAGATACTAGCATCGGACATCCAGGAGAAAGTGATCCTCCTTACACGGGGTGCGGTGTGGATCACAACACGAGATGCGGTGTGGATCAATGTTACACCTTAGGGGAGAAACTGGTCTGGAACTGTCAGTTCAATCACTACTGTTATCTTTCTATCACTTAGACTTGATTGTATAAGGTTCACACAATATTTATATTAACGTTACCTACTGGAATAACTCACAGTAGTGACGTTTTCTTCAATTTTCCGCATCTCAACCAAAACGTGTCGATGGTTGATAAATAACCACGTTTTATAAGGTGGGTTTGCAGGGGACGCGAGTGAATGTAAGCGTTTTTTTTCAGTTTTTGTAGCAAAAACATTTTGGTCGAAATAAATTAAATATTACTTCAGCACAAATATTGAGTTTAATAATTTTCGTGACACAATATCAACAGTTGTTGAGTATCTGTCATTAGCATAGAATATCGTCATTAGATGAAAACTTTTTAATTGAAGAGAAAAAGTTGTCATTAAATTCCAGGACACCCAAGAAATGTCGCGGTCACCGTGTGAAGAAAACTAAACTCTATGTTTATACTGAAGCCCCGGTCCCGGCATAAATTTATCTGATTACCAAACCCTTCCTTCACCTCTGACAAGACATCTTGTGAATGTGGGGAATGCCAGGCCTCCACCGTGGTTCGGATTCCACGTTAAACTGTAGGTCCTTCATTTCATCTCACAATCACCCTACCATTACACATTAGTGTAAGTGCGTATAGCCCGAACGGGTAGTAAGACGCGGTGCTAATAATAATAATAATGAACAGTAGTAATCAAACGAGACCACTAATGGACTTGTAACTAGCATTGATAGCAAAAACAATGTTTTGTTTACGATATTACCCTCAAGCACTAGCACCTCCCCGGGCTGTCTGAACGGGACAAATTCTAATGCCACTCAAGGTCATACCAGCCTTACCACCTTACCCTCAGAACCAAATAACTTTTTGTTTTTAACATTTTTTCCTGCAATGCATTGTTTTCGAGATATTTTGGTGGAAAGTCTTCAAATGAACACCCGATGTATATTTGCCCCGTAAAACTACATTGTTCATCAAATGAATTATTAAAAGCTTCCAATAATACTTTCCAAAGGATAACTGCATTATTGACAGTAGCGAATTTAAAATTTTTGTGACCCTAGGCACAATTATAATATGCATCCTCATTTTTTTCAAGGGTTTTAGGAGGTTTCGAAGGAAAGAGATGTTGGGGAAGAAGGGGGAGCGGAAGTTAGTATTCGAGAAAAGATCTCTATGAAAGAAAATCAGGCTTGTACACGTCATAAACGTAATCAACTAATTATTAAAACAAATTATAAATAATGCTATCCAAAAGGCGCCGCCACCCCTAGGCCCGTGCCTACTGGGCTTAGAGTGTAGATCAGCTTCTGATTATTGATTGTCTTCCTGACTATTTCAAAGAACGAATCTTTTAATAAAGATATGTTTTTTGTGTCACGGTTGTGGCAAAAAAGATATTTTAGTGCATTAAATAATAAATTACGAAGCATTATAATCACACTAATATCCAGTTACAGATAAATACCATATATATATATATATATATATATATATAAACATATTTTTATAACATAGAGAAAGAGCCATACATACAAAATATTAGTTTTAAAATAACATGTTATTGTTTTTTAAAGCATGCACACGAATACGGGCTGTATGGACGTTATCAACGAGATTCATCCCTTCCGGTTCGTCATCTTTATTTGTACAGTGAAGACAGGTAGATCTGGTAGCTTTTCCTAGCTCTAAATAATATCTACAGCATCGATCCTCAGAAAGCAAACCAGCAGAATCCTTGAACCCGCTGAACAAGCAAACAAGTTGCTTTGTCCGCTGAGGCTTTGTAGCAAGGCCTGAAAAGAGGAGTTATTATGGACTTGGCTTGCGCACATGTGTGACTGATGGGTGCTTCGTGACAGGAACTACTGATTAGAAACATCATCATCACACGTCAAATAAGTTTTGGTGTTGCAAGAGCTTTTCTTTTAATGTCCTCCAGAAATCATTTAGAGGCCAGAGATTAAACTAAGGTTATGAATATGTGGACGTCTCAAAAACATATTACAAAATAGCTAACACGGTCTTGTGAAATGGAACCATTTGACTTGTTCCCTGACAGTTTTAACTAACACGGTCTTGTGAAATGCTACCATTTGACTTGTTCCCTGACTGTTTTAACTAACACGGTCTTGTGAAATGGAACCATTTGACTTGTTCCCTGACTAGTCTAACTACCTTATGAAAACCCCAGATACCAAGTGTTAGCCCAATCGGTAAAATAGTTGCGACTTTAGTTCGAGGTACAGATAGACAGACAGACGGTATTGCGAAAACCACTTTTTTGTATCACGTGTCATGAAATTACGACATCTATCAAAATCTCGATTTCTATTTTTTTGACAATCACAATACTTTCTCACCGAGGTGTCGAGAGAATGTAGAAATAACGGTCAAGTACTCATCCCTCCTGGATTTGAACCAATAAAAAAGATCAATATTGGGTGTACAAGGGTCAACACTTTGTATTAAAATTTCGACTTCCGTTTGAGACATTTTATTAGGAGTTTCACATCTTCAGGTCATTGAATTGCTTATTAAATTACTCTTTAATAAATTTTGACCAGTAAAAAAGGTAAATATTGACTATTCAATCTAAAATGGTAGAGATAGATTATTACTGTACAGACATGTCCCCTAAGAGGTTAAAGGAAAAAGAACATCAACTTTGTGAGAGACTTACTTATTAACTTACTCTATGGAATTACATAATTATTGCGTTTAAGCTAAATTAGTATATTTATACAACCAAAGCTCACAAAATTGTATTAATATACTTGCCACTATCTCAAGCTATTGGATTTATAAAAATATATTTAAAATATTTTTTTATTTTTAATATTACTACAATTTTTCTATGTTATGTTATTTAGTATTTCAAACAGCTGCGTAGATTTGGAAAATTACTTTTCAGTAAAGTATTGTAAATTGATTTTCATGGGAAAAATGAGGATATCCATTTTGTTTACGATCTTCATCAATGCCTAGATACGAACTTTAATCAAAAACGTTAGAGCCGATTTTGAGAAAAATTGATTTTTTCTCTTTTCGCCCTTTATTAAATTACTCTTAATTTTAGGGTTAGACAGACACACATATAAGCAGCAGTGTAAAAACCACTTTTTAAGGTTTGGGACGGGGGTGGGGGTCATGAAACTTCGAGATTCATCAAAATCTTGAGTTCGATTTTTTTATGATCACATTATTATTATTATTATTATTATTATTATTACTATTATTATTAGCACCGCGTCTTACTACCCGTTCGGGTTATACGCACTTACGCTAATGTGTAATGGTAGGGTGATTGTGAGATGAAATGGAGGATCTACAGTTTAACGTGGAATCCGAACCACAGTGGAGGCCTGGCATTCCCCACATTCACAATATGTCTTGTCAGAGGTGAAGGA
>CABEEJ010001779.1:86986-100483 GCA_901482245.1 Timema douglasi | reverse complement strand
CTCGTGACTGGGAGCACCACGTGTGAAGATAACTCAACAGATGAGGATCAAATAATCCAGCGAGAAGGATTGAAAGAAAGCTCGTGACTGGGAGCACCACGTGTGAAGATAACTCAACAGATGACGATCAAATAATCCAGCGAGAAGGAATATGGTTAAAGGCGTCAGCCCATTGATGTTGTGCGAAAAAAATAAAAGATAACTTTAACTAATGCATATTATGAATTGAATGATTCAGAATAATAACTGTTGCAACATGCCCCGAAATAATTTTTATAATTAAATCTGAGTATGTTCGTTTCCTTCGTCAAAGTGACATTTTAGAATTTGAAAATAGAATATATAAAATTATTCCTAGTTTAATTATTGTTTTCTAGCTAAAAAAAAATATATGTTTATAAATACAATTTTAATTTGGTGTAAAAGCTTACATTATTTGTCTTAGTATCTTAAAACAGATTTTATTTCCAAACTATACAAAAATATAATCATCTTTTATTTTTACCATATCTTACTACCCTTCTGGGCTATCAACATTTAATCATACCATTGGGTCAGGAACGAGGAAGAAATATTCTTAGTAAAAGTACCCACCCACACCTGTGTGGAGATATAATAGGGAACCACGTGTACCTTGCCGGGGTTCAAACCTAGACCTCTCATCACCAGCAGACCATAACAGATCGGCTTGATGTGGTTAGAAGTTATATAGAAATATCCATTAATTCTATAGTTCGTGGCGAGTAGCGTAGGAGCCTGAGAGTCATCAAATGGCTCACCGCCCCCTCCCCCCCCCCAATTATCACGTGCCTGCCCTCTCAATCAGCATCTTGTTTACCTCACTCTGAATACTACCATGTGTCGCCTGCTCATGAATACACTCTCGCTCTCACGCGAGAGCTAACGTGCTCGCGGAAATACGTCAAACACAGTATCAATGTTATAAACCCATTCTATGAAAAACTAATGTTATCCACATCTAAAGGCGATAATCTATCTCGTAGTACAAACTACCTCCTCAATCATATTTTTTATTTTTATTTTCAAATAAAGGGCAATATAAACATAAATCTTTGTAATGAGTTTATGACCCATTGAATTATAGAGGTGGTTCAAAAAAAAAGTTCAGAAATTTAGGATATTTTACTACTCATTAGAATTAGTAAAAAAAAAAAAGTCATAGTAAACACTCAGGTCCGCAAGACAACTCACACAGAGATACAGGCAATTATGTATGATCGGTAATAAAAATAAATTGTTTAAGAAGTTAATGTTATTTGGGTTTACATTACATGGCACACAAATGTAACTTATTACCTCGTTACTATAAAAGGTATTCTATTGTTTCCTTCCCCTTACACACAAACTTCACGTCTTCAAATCAGACTGTTGCGTGCTCTTTGAAAAATACCTGGCTTCATTCGAATAGTCTGACAATAGTTTTAAACTTACTGTTGTAAGTCTGATACATCAATTACTATTTGAACCAAGCTCTTTAAATATCCCATACCCCCCAAAAAAAAAAATGTTCATAAGATTAAGTTCCAGGAACCATGGAAGGTGAAGGGGGCGGGGGGCATGCGACGGTCTCGTAGATCCATCCATCTTCTATTAAATGTCTCATTGAAGACATATCTTATAATGAAAAACTAGCTGGGGCCCCGTCATACATAGGCCGCAATTGTTGTCCTTCTCTAAGGGGCAATCCTACAATAAGTTGGATAAAACATTCTGTTGAAAATTATTGTAGTCTGCATAGTTTAGTATGTCTGGCAAAAGGAGTGGTCCTATTAGTCTTCAAAAATGACCAGCCAAACATTTATTGAATATCGCTGTTGGTGTCTTGGTTAGAGAATGGCATGAGGATTTTCTTCTGCACATATTTGATTATTATGGAAATTCGCAATGCCATGTCTCATAAATCCAGCCTCATAAGAAAAGAAGGTCTCCGATGAAACCTGGGATCATAGTTAATATTCCAAGAAGCCATTGGCTAAGCACCACCCTTGCTTGATAATCACGTGGTGACAAGGGCTGACTGCAAACAATCAGGTAGGAGGGGAAGGTTGCCCTCACAGTTATAACGGGACAATACTCCCTCCCCCAGACAGAAGGGTTGGTGGCACATTCCGGCAGCCAGGTAGTGCTAGCTCTGGCCTTGGAGCGGTGGGTAACAAGTCTGGTACTATATGCCTTGTACGTGAATGTAGAATAAAGTAAAATTACATTGGTGGCATGCAGTGCATGTAATAGTTTCGTATAAAAGTGATATGCTTGGAAAGATAGTTTATTATTGATTTGTAATCTAGTACCGTTTATTTAATTTGAGTAACTAGTACTGGATTTGCTTCCAAAATAATTACACATTTTTTACTATTATTATGTACTCTGTATTTTTCTGCGTGTGTGCTATCTGATAGCTAGTGTGGCTGAATGGCACTCTTCACTATTTTAAGCTACCTGTGATGGTATTTATTTATTTATTTGGCCTTATGGCTGGTTCGACATTGTTTCCGTCCAAATTTGAACTGCTGCTTTAGTTAACACCAGAGACAGCGATTGCTAACAAGGTAAATAAACATGATAGGAGAGACTTGAAAGGAGAAGATATGAGTGCATTTTAACAAATCAGTTTAATGTAACAAAAGGCAGAGATAGGTACATGGAATATATTCAGAACACAAACCAATATATACAGAAACAGTCCTTAGACTGTTCCAAGTTAATTAGCCACACAGATTGTTAAATGACATATACTCTATAAGCGTGAATATGGCGTGAAGCGCCCACTAATTAGACAGACAGGCTATGTTGTGAATGTTCCAATCTTTTGGCTGTCTGCTCCAGACATAGATGGATTGGCCGAGAATATACATCAATTAATAGCACAGGGTCAGTTCCAATTCAGTGTTCTCGGCCTTACTTTGTCATGAGCTGGCGCACGACCAATTGGTCTAGGCCAGAAACGTTAAACGCATGACCTGAGTAGAAAACAACAAGTTGGGAGACACCCAGCTCTCACAAGGAAGAAATACATCCAAGCGAGATAAATGTGAGCCGCACCAGAAGGACAGAAATGACCCACAAGTCGAAAACCAAAACTGGTTAACTACACAAGTTAGATAAACCTAACTAGGTATTACCATTAGGCCCCGAACAACCTAAACAGCCCCTTTCCCGACTAACTGCCTCGCTGAGTACAAAATTGTCATACGGGCTAAGGTGTGGGAATCATTCCCATTTAAACTGCTGGTCTTAAGGACCAAGCAGAAAACATGAGAAGTACTAAATGACTTCACGTAAGTGAACTAAGTCGTAGAAAGCTAACCTAAACAATAACGAACATTAATGATGAGAGAAGCTAATCCTATTAACAATTTATACAAAAAAAACTAAGACTCGAGCCCGGCCATATAGCCGCCTACTACCCACGGTCTTGAACGATTAATCAAACTTCATATTACTTCCGGTGGTCCGGTCGATCCCTCGGCGTAAACATCGTGATCACGGGTTGCGTGAAGTTGAGTTGAAGAGAGAACTTCGGAGAGTGTCGACTATCCTGAAGGTGGTGAATAATTGTAATAGTATTTTTGCCTAGCGAGCCATGGAGTTTTATAGTGGTTGAGCGCAAAGGATCATGGGAAGAAAAGTAGGGGGGATAAATCGCACTACATGGTGTCGGTCACGTAGGCCGAAGTAAACAAGGCTCCACATCACGAGTCACCAAGAACAGCTTGATCCTGCTCGTCAAGTATTCAAGTGCAGTTACTGTAAATACCGTGTCCATCGAGAGGACGAGTGCTGAGAAAAGAAACTCTCGGGATGGAGTTACGCGGGAGCAGTCGGGACCACGTTGCTTTCGATGTGGAGATAGGGGACACGTACGGCGAGAACGTGTGGAAACATTTTCGGGGAGCTCGCGATTGCCGATGTAGATTGTTTTCGCCTAACTACATCGGTCTCCCATCAGGCTTTAGAAATTTCTACGATAAATAATCCAGTTGCAATCTACGCGCCTGGAGCTATTCGCTCCATTAAACTGGATTTCCTAATTGATTCTGCGACTACAGAATACGTAATACGAGAAAACTTGTGTGAACTCGTTAAGAGTCAAGAGGACATATTTGTCTCATCAATGATCTTGGTACATGATGTAAGTGGACGTCAGTTACTAGTCCTAGGCCGTGTAGGTACCCGTCATACTCGGTAATACTACGTACACATAAACATTTTTTTTTTTGCAATTAAAGATATATCCTAGTATGCTCTGTTAGTATTATCATTCATATTGGCACATAAATGTGATATAATTACTTCTCAGGACGTCCCCAATATTGGTGGAGCTTAAGTTCCATGTCGTTAAGTTGAGTATTCAAACTACAAGAAATCCCTATTTCCAACACATGAGTCACATGTTAATCTTGCGGAAACTGTCACTGTGCCTGACAGAATTCAACTGTTTCTACCACACGGCAGAATAGTGGCTTCAGAATTTGAAGAGTTGCAAGGTTGCTTGGAATCCAACCTGCAAGTAGCAGAAAAATACGGCATTCTCTCTTCCCATATTTTGGGGATAGCTCGCAAGAATAGGGTACCTTTCCGACTTCTAAATACAGCACCAGACCATATCGTGTTGTATAAGTGGGCATCAATTAGCCACTTCCGCCCCCTATCCAAGGATGAAAAATCTACTCCCGTGTGCTTCTCTCTAACTTCACAAATCAAACATTGTCAAGGAGCTGTATTGTTCGACCTTACCCAAGATAATTGTTTCAAGGTTACGCGTGTGGAAACAATAGCGCTATTAAACGAGTTTGCGGATATTGTGGCACAAGATGATTCTGAGTGTGGTCGTACAAACCTAACATATCATCGGATTGAAACGGGTGAGGCTAGACCAGTAAAGCAACAGCCACGTCGCGCTGCGTATACATACCGGAAATATATTCGAAAGAACATCAGTGATATGGAGAAACAAGGTAAGGCGAGTCTCTCAACCACACCATGGGCATCACCTATAGTCCTTACAGCAAAGTAAGATGTTGGCGTTAGTTTCTGTTTTGACTAGCGAAAACTTAACGAACTGACTGTAAAAGATACCTATCCATTGCCACGTATGGATGACATACTTGAGGGTTTGTCAGGAGCAACATTGTTCTCATCTCTCGACATGGTAGCCGCCTATCATCAAGTCGAGATAGCACCAAAAGATCGTCCCGAAACAGCATTTGTTACAGCAGATGGCCTCTACGAATTTAACGCAATGAGCTATGGCCTCTGTAATGCACCGGCAACCTTCCAACGCCTCATGGATTTGGTGTTAACAGGTATAAAGTGGGAAACCTGCATGGTTTACCTAGATGATGTGTTAAGATGGAGTCGGGATGAGAAACAACACGTGGAACGTTTGCGTCAAGTTTTTACACGAATACGCGATGCTGGCCTCAAAATCAAGCCTCGGAAATGTCAAATTATGCGGGACCAGATTACTTTCCTCGGGCACAGAATATCAGCGCAAGGGATTGCTACATCAGAAGATAAAGTAAATAAGGTTCAATCTTGGCCCACCCCCATAACTGCGGAAGAAGTGAACTCTTTTCTGCAAACAGCCGGGTACTATCGCCGCAACATCCGCAACTTTGCTATGATTGCTGCACCTCAACAGCGGCTCACCCACAAAGGAGAACCATTTCTGTTCGATACAACTTGCGAAAGAGCCTTTGAGGAGCTAAAAATAAGATTAGTGACCGCCCCATCTTATGGGTTTCCCCGTCTGGACTGTGAATGGCTGGTGGATTGTGATGCAAGCGCAGTTGGAATCGGGGCAGTACTTAGCCAGACTCAAGAACTCACCTTTGAGCGCCACTATTGAGAGTTAAATTTTAAAAATCAACGGTCTTCTCCCCTAAAACTGGGGGATATTCCATACTCACCAGAACCTCGGGTAAAGGCACCATCCCCCCCAAAATATTATCCCTAGATCCGCCCCTGCTTCTTGGGCCTCTCCTAAGTCAAAAATATTTTCTCCCAATAAATCTTACAAAGCGAGTGAGCACTGTTGACCATTGTATCTAGAACGCAAGTTCTAAATTGGTTAAATTTGACTTTTAGCACAAAAGAAGACCCAAACTCAGATATATATTTAAGGAACTCGCTTATCATTAATATAACCAGTACAAGTTCTACCTCAAATATTTAAACTTACATTATTTTTTTGTTGTTTTTTTATAAATGATGTCAATCCTTTTTGAATGCTTATGCTTTAATTACTATTCATTTAATTTTTTATTTGTTTGTTTTTTTCTGTATTTTAGTAGCTATTTATCATTATTTATCTATGATTGTTTATTTTATTATAGTCTCACAACTCTTGACTAGCACTATAATAAAGCAAATTGAAGTTGAGATTGAAACTTATTATTGGTATCACTACCAGTACCATTGTCAGGCCTACCTGTAAATAATTAGGGCCCCTGACTTGGTTTATTATTGTGCACACATTATATTGTTTTCCAAAGCAGTTTATTTCTCAAGGCGTCATAGTCAGTGACGCTAGTTTGACACAGATCGAAAGCTAATTTTCCAGATCTCTTTTTTTACATCAATGATAAGACTGACATCAGTGAATTATTCTGTAGTTATCTAAGTTTATTGTATTGTTGAAATATACAATTGATATTTTACTTCAGTACAGTAGTATAAACACCAGATGTAAGTTTTACTTGTTTCTTACTTATTTCTAATTATTATTGTTCACCCCCTCCCTGCACCCGCTCGAATTATACGCTTGCATTAATCACGTTAATGGAATAGGAATGGGGATGGTATGTCGTTAGAGGAAACGTGCTTGAATTTGCATGCAGTGAGTGTGGAAACCCACTTAGGAAAAAAACACTTTCAGTACATCCAACCAGGGTTCAAACCCTTATCCTCCCATCACCAGCAATTCAGTCGAGAGCGACGCGTCCGACCATGCGACAACCGATTCAGTTTACTCGATAATGTTAGATTGTAATATTTGCTGAAGACTGATCGTTTAGAACTAAACAACCATATATTAGTTTGATGTGTTTGCTAATGTCGATTATTAAAATGTTTGGATCTTTAATGTAGGTGTTGGTTTAGGTGGTTGTAATTCAATAAAGCTTTGGCGGCTGCAGGTGTGTTGTGGCCACGTGAGTAGTCTACCTCTAAAGAGAAAGTCGCATTGCGATCCCAAATTTTTAGAGCCACTTACGAAATTTGAGCTCAGGCTGTTGACCTAACCTAACCTAACAAAACTTCAAATTTTTGACAAAACCATTGAACGTCAAGAACTGATGAGGTTTGGGTATTACGAAGGATATTGACATGAGACTATGATAGTTTCTATCTGAAATTTAAGACAGTATGATAGAAAACACACTGCTAATTAGATGGACGCAACTCATTCCTCTCTCTCAAATGAATGGGCCGCAACTCGCAAACAATTTCAAGATTGGGCCACAGCTCACTTAGATGTTGGCATCACACTTTGTTAATGTATTCATGTAGAGTTTACAGGGTAATTTCCATTATATCTTGTATGCAAGATAACCAGCAACATATTTAGAGGATCGAACGGTAAAACAAATAAGTATATAATCTTAATTTGTGATGATAAAAAACGTTAAAGTTGTATGTATATTTTCATACTCATTAGTTCCTATTTAAAATACCATTCACTGGCTCCTTTTTAAATTGCGTTTCAGTTAGATTATTGTGTGTCTTATCTAATATTGTTCAACTTCTTCTCTAGGTGTATGCTCCTTGGTCACAGAGAACGAAATAACAGAGACACAACCGCTAGGTTAAAAGTGTTGCACTCCTTTTCGAGGCTTTACTGCTTCAACCTTTCAGTGAAAACCGATTGTAGACTACATAAATATTATTTTGATTTGTCAGATACAAAATAGATAGGTATCTCAAAATGATTTCCTATTTACTATTTAATATATGTTGTTATCTAATTACTACAAGTCTGTACATTTTTAATTTTAAATGAGACCCCGGAAAATAGGAATGTAGAGGGATCACTTCAAATAACCACAAATACATTTTAAATATTAGTTATTTCTAAAGAGGCTGGTGATATAAGGGGTCTCACGTTTTTTAAACATAAAAGACTAAACTAATTCTCCAAGTGTTAGATGATTGACATAAGTCAGGTGGGCTTAGAGACCAACTCAAACAGTACCAAGGCCTGAATTATTACATTTCAAAATGAAGTCTTGGAAAATAGGGAGTGAAGGTCTCCTCAAAATATTTATAAAGCTATTTAAATGCAATTTTTGTAGATATAAAAGTTGTAAATGTCGCCATGCAATTTAATATTAAAACAGGTTTGAGTATAGATAGACAGAGATACATTGTTCACGTTAATTCATTTAAAAGGTTTCTCATCTAATAATGATATGCTCATGAGAGATATTCAACAAATGTTGATATCATCAAGTGAAGGAAATTAAACTATATATTTCTACTGGAGCGATATTTATTTATTTTGGCCAAAAAATATTTTTATAAAAAAAACTGCTAAAACATTGGCATTTTCTCGCGTTTTCTACATTCTTGAACAAGTGGAATTTTCAAAATTGAAGCCCAGGAAATGGTAGCGCTTAAAATGTATACAACCAAAATATAACATTCTTTACGATGTTGTTAGGTTGACATTTGGTAGCCACGGAAAATTTCATATAAAATAACCAAATAAGTCTTAAAATTTCAAATTGGAATTGTGGAAGCTAAGGAGGGTGATTGGAACAAAGGGGGTTGGAAATGAAAGTAAATTGCCATCTTTCCAAAGAAAATATACTTTTATGCATGAAAGAATACTTAAATTTGCCAATTTGATAAAACACATAACCATAAAAGTTAGAAAGTTTGGAATTCGATTATTTACTAATGGGAAATGGGAGGAGCCTCTAATTTCCTAAGCTATAATAACTCCGATATGTTCTAAATGCGGGTACACTTTATACTAATTAAACCTCCCTCATCTCTAACACAATAGCGTAATTAGTAGTACATAAGCGTATAACTCGAACGAATATTAAGGTGCTAACAAAAATAACAAAATAGAAAATGTTATTGATGTTGATAGTAAAAAACAAAACTACTTTCTAAAAGGCTCTTTTTATAAAAATAGGACTGTAGTAAGACATTTGGAACACTAAATTTGTAAAGGCAGAGTAAAAAAGTATTAAGTACTAAAAGTAAATCAATACACAAACTAAAGCCTATCTAAAAGTGGATACATTAGATTTAAAAATACACAGCTAATATCACATATCTAGGAGCGACATAACAATTAAAATAAACCAATTCATGTAACATAACTTGGATAATAATGATGCTGCATATTAATATGTTTCTGTAAGAGAGTCTATTATTTAATTTATACTCGTTGGTAAATTTGATGCTCTTTTTTTTCAAACATGTTTCTATGATCGTACTTAGGTAAAGTTTGCATTGTCAATGGAGTGCGACGGCCGCCCTGCGATTGCACTCAGTTTGTAGACGAGGTAATATTGTATTTCCAAATTTATTTGTTAACTGCCATAACTGGTTTGTGATTGCTATGATTAGCTTAGGATTGTACATGAAGGAACTTTCAAAATTATGACAGCTGGATGTTCACCAATAGAGTAAGGATGCTATAGAGAAATACGTCAATGCTCGATCTTGTACATTATGAAATCAAAGCTACCAAAATATTATGAAATATATCAATGTCCAAATTTGTTTGACACATAGTTGAATCAAATTTCTGTTGAATCTTATTTTTATATTATTATTGTATTAATTTTTTTGGTGATAGCGATTATAATTTTAGTTTCAAACCTATCCAAACTACATAATCAGAACCTTTTTTCTTTACTTTAGTAGATAATTTTAATACCAAACACTTAACAACTAAAGTTGTAATTAAAACAATATTTGGGTATCATAAAGAAAATATTTTTTTCATATACTTTGTATTGTCAACAATTTTACTCACACTCTTTTATTGTGATATAAATATTTATTTTTTAATAAAATCCTGCAATTATTCATTGTATGAAAATATTGTTCTATTATAGTAAAATAATCCTACACTGTAAGAGTTTTATTCCCCTCTACTAAAATAATAAGAGATATTTAATTTTCCATACAGACACAAGAAGGTCTGGGCAAGTGTAATTGGGCAAAACATGAGTTTTTTTCTGTGCAATACTAACGCGCGCTTAAAGAAATAAGCTTCATTTTAAGACTTGATTTTATTATAAACTGATTTAAAACAGATTTGTTAACTTTCATTCAACATTAATTTAAAATAATAATACTGAAACTTAGTACCCTTTCAGGTTATACGCTTAAGTACGAAATACGCTTATGGGTTAGGATTTGAGAAGGTTATATATAGAGGACGTGAACCCTCATTTGCGTGGAAGGAGAGTGGAAAACCATTTAGGAACCCAGTTAAACCAAGCGAGATTCGAACCTTGGTCTTCCTGTTCTCAGCAGTCTAGCTCAACACGAAACTAGTGCGTTAGCTAACTATGCCACCTAGGCAGGTATTAGTATAAGATAATGTTGAATATAATCATTCCAGTGTTTAAAATAAGGGGGTATTACCGATACCAAATATACACTTAGGAAACTATTTCCATGCTTTTAACTTTCTTTTAGTTATAAAGTAGCATCACTTGTATATTTTGTTAATATTAATTTGACAACGAAATGAAAAAATAAATGCAACCTTTACAACTTAAGTATTTAATTTTAATTACTGATATATTTTGTGCGCCGTGTCTTACATCTCACTACAGCTATCCACGTATTTACTCCAATGGATACGGAATGAGGAAGGTAAAATGTTTGGGAAATGTGTCCGTATTTTCGTTGAAGGAGAATTATAAGCAAAATAGGAAAAAACACTCTCAGTACACTCGATCGGGATTCGAACACTGATACCCCAGTTGTTTGCAGTCCAGTCTAACGAAGAAGTGAATCCTAAAGAATGGTGACCTCAGAAGCTGGTCACGAAATATTTAATAATCCATTTAAAAGTGAATTTACAAGACTCGTGTCAGTTATGTTTAAACTGTAGAAGCACTGGCATTGTATATTTGGGTCCAACACTCTCAATTGTTTGAAAAGTTTTGGTCAATGAAAAGGGTTAAGGCGGGGTAAGGGATTACCGCTACCTGGACTATTGTACTCGGAGAGACAGCAATTCTTAGCTTGCCTTTCTCACGAGGAACATTTTGCAAGTGAGTTGTTTCAAAGAATTCTCACTTGGAAGTGCTGTTATCAATAGATATTTTAAGTTCTACCTGACTCGAGGGGCGCAGCAAATCTCCCGTAAGGCTATATACAGTAGCCCCGTGACTTCTTTGGTGCTGACTGACAGCTCACAGCTGACAGATGACGGCTTTGAAAAGTTACCAGACCAAATTATGTATCCCTACACCGAACCGTATGATCTGCAAAAACATGTGTTTAGCAGCTGTCACTTTTGACATTCAAAATTTTGGTATATACCTAGTTGTTGACTGTCAGGGGTCAGCTGTGAGCTGTCAGTCAGCACCGAGCTGTCAGTCAGCACCAAAGAAGCCACGGGGCTTCTGTATCTGTTATTTCTTTGTCTGTGGCTTTGGTTTATACCTGAAGATACCAATGGAATTCAACCAAACTTGGTATTAATCTAATAAACCTCCTTATGTACCATCTCCTTTCACAAATTAACTTTAGTTAACATTGATTGAAATAGTTTATATTCACAGAGCCACCATCTGCCAAAACAATTAATATATTTATCCTGTGAATATTCTGCTTCAAATAGAGATACATTTATGTAGTAATATTTTATAAAGTTTCATTCAGATTAAAAATAAGGTTAAACAGTTTCGAGCCGTCTTGCTAATCTTGAATTGGCCATGGTCTAAGAAGAGTATTGTGTAACCAATATTGACAATCTAATAATCGGCAGTCAACTCGGACTGATAGTGTCGCTCTTGAGCAAATACACACACAGAGAGAGAGCCAGTAGTTTTCCTAGCCAGTGATCGTTTCAAGTCACAGCCGGACGGGACGGATCGAGCAGACGACAGTTTAGCGCCAATTAGCGACCGCGACCTGAAGACAGCAATTAGAATAGGTAATTACTGTTTCATATCGTCTAGTACGTTTTTTTTGCCGGTGATTGGGACATAGGGGTTCGAATCATGGCCAGGTGTACTGATACATTTAAAAAAAAATTGTTTACAAACTTACTCTCCAGATAAATTTGGAACTATTTCCTTAAACATGTAAGCCTTCCTAATCCCTATCTCAAGAGTGAAGTAAAGTGTCATATTCCAGCGGGGTAGTAAGACTCAACTCGCATTAATATATTCAAGCTACTCGCAAGGGTCTCTGTTGCTCAATATTAGGTTCTCTGCCAACTTTTTATTAATTACTCCTTCAAACAACGTGGTTATTAATGTCTTCTTTGCGTATAACCCGAACGGGTAGTAAGACGCGGTGCTAATAATAATGATAATAATGATAATAATAATAATAATAATAATAATAATAATGTCTTCATATAAGGATCCAAGACTAGGAAAGGTATTATTGTAACGTGCACCCGAATTAGCTTGTAGAGTGGCCGAGACTCGAACCAAGACCAGCCAGGCTCTTGTCAGATTGACGGCTTGGACTATGTGATCAACGATTAGAGTTGTTGTAACAGATTAGATACTTGCCAAGGATCTATTAGCAATAATATAAGATTGAATTTCACATAGATGATCGATACTTGAACATCTTGAAACAAACTTTACATTTATCTAAGCCAGGATGTATTTTAAATGCATGTTTGGATGTGTTTTATATATTGAATAAATAGTTGTAATAATTTACATAGTATGTATCATGTAAAAATCATAATTAAGTTATAATCTAGAGTCAAAATGTGAACAATGTGAAGAGTTATTGTATTGTTGTTGATATCAGAATCTTCATCTTTGTATCATGAGGTGTGTTATAATAGTATGGTTGTTGACATCGGGATATTCATCTTTGTATCATGAGGTGTGTTATAATAGTATGGTTGTTGATATCGGGATCTTCATCTTTGTATCATGAGGTGTGTTATAATAGTATGGTTGTTGATATCGGGATCTTCATCTTTGTATCATGAGGTGTGTTATAATAGTATGGTTGTTGATATCGGGATCTTCATCTTTGTATCATGAGGTGTGTTATAATAGTATGGTTGTTGATATCGGGATCTTCATCTTTGTATCATGAGGTGTGTTATAATAGTATGGTTGTTGATATCGGGATCTTCATCTTTGTATCATGAGGTGTGTTATAATAGTATGGTTGTTGATATCGGGATCTTCATCTTTGTATCATGAGGTGTGTTATAATAGTATGGTTGTTGATATCGGGATCTTCATCTTTGTATCATGAGGTGTGTTATAATAGTATGGTTGTTGATATCGGGAT